>CABFVZ010001478.1:53358-72952 GCA_902151445.1 Timema monikensis
TACAAGTTTCTCTGTTACAAACCTTCTTGTAGGCCTCGTCTACAAGTTTCTCTGTTACAAACCTTCTTGTAGGCCTCGTCTACAAGTTTCTCTGTTACAAACCTTCTTGTAGGCCTCGTCTACAAGTTTCTCTGTTACAAACCTTCTTGTAGGCCTCAACTACAAGTTTCTCTGTTACAAACCTTCTTGTAGGCCTCGACCACAAGTTTCTCCCAGCGTCCAATAGACTTGTCCCCTCCGCTCTTCAGGAACTGGTCGGGGATGTAGTTGGGGAGGACGTTGGAGATGAGTGTTGAGTCGAACGTGGTCTTGTACTCAACGTAGAACTGCTGAGCCGCCAACATGGCGATATCGGACTCCTGACAACACAAGGTCATAATTAGACCCTTCAAACTTTACACCTGAGCTAGGTAAGTTCTCAAATTGTATTATAAAAGAAGAACTTAATACAACCTTTCACCTAAATGGGTCAAGAGGAATAAGATGGGCCTTGGAATCTTTAGGGGGACGTCGCCATAGTAAAATGTAAGTAAAGGTGTAAGAGAGTGACATTTTTGAATTCATATCAAGATCAATAAATAATCTACTATTTCGGACAAGATCAAGAATGAGGAGTTTCATTTAATTAATTTTATTTGGAATAGAGCACGATGCTAAATCCTGGTTTAGATTTTGATGATTTTCAATAATACGGTTTCATTTAAAGTGTTTACATGGTTTCTACTCAACTTGACCAATGAAAATACCGACCTTTTCCCCCAATTTCCCCTGATCATTTCCTAAAATTTCCGACTCAAAATTATGTCACCCCCTTCCACCCCCTCCAAACCCGCCCCCTCTAATGTTTTTTGATTAATCTTTTTTATGAATGATAATAATTTTTTGAATTAATTTAAATAAACATGTTTCTTTTATTTGTATTAACATAGTCTACTAGCAATTATAAAATATATTACACAGCTACAAACAAAATAAATGGTACAGAACTCTGCACAGACTTTCTCACGCCAATGTTTAAAAATGGAAATATTTAATCAAAGCTTGTAATAAAAGTGAAAGTTGAAACAAAATAATATACACTAGCAAACCTGAGAAAAAATTGTGTTATACTTATTTTAAACTTTTTTTGGATCCTGGATTTAAATTTTATGATTTTCATTGTAGAGAATTAAAGGGTCAATACTTAGTATTAAAATCTCGACTTCCAGTTAAAATTTTCGACATTTTATTAGGGGTTGCACATCTTATGGTTATCACCTTTTTATTTAATTCCTCATTTATAAATTTAGACTAATAAAAAGTTAAATATTGACTATAGAGTCTAAAACGATAGAGATATATCATTGCTGTACAAACATTTCCCCTAAGAGGTTAAAGAAAAAAGAACATCACAATTTTTTGAGAGAACTATCTACTTATTCTATGGAATTAAGAGAATTATTGCATTAAAACTTAAGCAGTAAGTACAACTAAAGTTCACAAAATTGTATTATTTTTGATAGTACTACAATTTTGCAATGCTAATTTATTTTAATTATTTAGTATCTCAAATAGTTGTGGAGATACGGAAATTTCCGCTTCTGTAAACTACCCTAAAAGTCATTTTCATTGGAAAAGGCAAATAGCCATTTTATTTATAATCTTAATCAACACCTAGATACAAATTTTAATCAAAATCATTAGAGCCTATTTTGAGAAAATTGACTCTTTTTTTTTTTTTTTACTTTTTATTAATCTAGGACCTACTTTTAATTGTAGGGTTAAACATAAACACAGACAAACAGCATTGCAAAAACCACTTTTTAGGGTTTGGGGGGCCATGAGATGTCAACATCCATCAACATTTCTGGTTCGATTTTTTTTACAGTTGCAATGCTTTACCTTTAGTGTTTGAAAAGTGTATAACTTGAAAGTTATTGGTTTTATAAAAATATGTTTCAAGTAAAACATATATATTATAAATAGCCCCATATATTTGCAATGGTAAGTAACTTTATATCTCAAAGAGTTATGGAGATATGATATTTAAAAAAAAAAAAATGCATCAGACCGAAACCCTTAAAGTCATTTTGCCGAAATATTGAGAGTAGCCATTTTGTTTGGAATATTTATAAAGGTTTAAAAATGAAATTTAATCAAAATCGTTTGAGCCGATTTTGAGAAAATATAATTTTTCTCTTTTTGCTCTTCAGTAAACTACCTTTAATTTTAGGGTTAGATATCCAATTCCAAAAACTCCTCGGGACAACCCTATGAAAATCCTAGATACCAAGTTTAGCCCAATCGGCCAAATAGTAAGGGCTAGTCCGAGGTACAGACAGATAGAAATTGAAAAACAATTTCTTTTTTATTCGGGGGGTCATTAAATGTCAACATTCATCAAAATCTCGAGTTTGATTTTAATGACGAGTACAATACTTTCTTTGCCTCTAAGATAGCGAGAAAGTGAAAAGAGAGTTTGAATCATATTGTAATTTAATGATTACTATATTTCATATTTTGAGTAAAACAACATTTTTCCAGATTTTTAAAAATCAAATTCCCGACTTATTCCCATTTTTTCCTAACACTTCAAATTCCTGGTTGAGTCCAGTTTTCCCGGATGGTAAACACCCTGTTTACAGTTTGTTGGAGCAGGCACACTAAACGAGCCACGCTGTGCTCCTTGTTCTCACTTGTGTAAACCAAAGACTGGTTCCATTCCTCTTCATCAACCAACGAGTAATTATTGAAATGAGGGAAACAATAACTACATTCACTACTATAAACAAATGCAAATATACAAATTCTGGGCTAGCTTTGAAAGATGAATAAAACTACTAAACAAAGAGATCTGATCATTTTATTTGCGCTCAAAACATTAATTCTATATAATAAAAGAGAAAGGAGGATCTACATCATTTCACTGTTACAGTAAAACTTGTCTTTTAAAATTGTGTTTATTAGTGTTTTAGTTTAACAATTTCTACTCCAGTATCACTAGGGTCATACACCTCGGTGACGTAGTTGGCTGATGCACTGGTTTCTTGTTGAGCTAGACTGCTGAGGAAGGGGAGATTGAGGTTCGAATCTTGTTCAGGTGAAGTGGGGGTGGTTTTTCCTAAATGGTTTTCCACTCTCCCTCCACGCAAATGTGGATTCCCTTCCTTTATATAGAACCTCCCCAATCCGTAACCCCCTAGTGTACGGGTAGTAATAATTTGGTGTTGGTGTTGTTATTTCATGAGTATCAGACAATATCTACTACACACAGAGCTAACGTTTAAATTTGTAGCCCCTGTGTAGAAATATGCGCATCTTCAAGATGGAATTTTAAATTTTTGATTACATTTTCTTGAATCTACTAAAATAATAATAATAATATAATATTTAGCACCGCGTCTTACTACCCGTTCGGGTTATACGCTATAAGTACTAATTACGCTAATGGAAGGTTTAATTAGAGTAAGTGAACCCACATTTGCGTGGAGGTAGAGTGGAAAACCATTTAGGAAAAACCACCCCCAGTTCACCCGACTGAGATTCGAACCTCGATCTCCCCATCCTCAGCAGTCGAGCTCAACACGACAAGCGCGTTAGCCAACTACGCCACCGAGGCGGGTAATCTACTAAAAACTTAGTCAAAAAAACTAAAATGAAAATATTTTTTCGTGTGTGTTTGAAGAAAGAAAAGCTTGCCTACATCGGCTAGTTAATAATAAAAGTGCGATTTAAAATAAACTTGTTTCTAGTTTGGCTTGTAGGCCGATTTTCTTCCTTTGTTATTTTGTCTATGTATGAAAGGCATGTGATGATTGAAGTAAATTGCATCGGGTTGGTATTGCTCTTTAAGGAAGGCCTCTTCTACTTTTTTGAAGCACATACATTTTGGAATTGTGAATTTTTTATAATAGATAACGCTTGTAATTAAATATTAAGGATGAAACTTTATTTATTGTTGTTTGAAGAAAATACCATAATTTGGCTAAGCTTTATATATCTTTTCTAAAAGTTTACAAAACGCTTGGGTCGTGAACTTGAATCTCTTTCCCCTGATTTTAAAAGACACACTGACCTTATCACAACGATACTCCCCGCACTTGACACCTCGCACGACCTGGTGATAGATCAGGTTGGTAGCCACAGGATCCTCCGTGGGGTCATGCCAAGGTGTGAACACCTCTTTACGGAAGTAAACCTTCCACGGGGCGTTTCTCTCCTGCGCACCCTGCTCCTTGGCATACTGCTCGCACTGAGAGATAGCGTCCATCACGTGTTCACTGCCGTTACCCAGGGACGACACCTAGAGTATATACAACACAAGTTGAGAGTGGTTTCAACACCTTAATCGAGCCACAAATAGCTCAGTGGCACAGGTAGCTACTTTTAGATATGGGGGATTGGTAGAATTATTCGACCAGGATTTATTTTATCCTTTATTCATTTTGGTTGACCCCATATTTACACTATTGGTCTGGGGGTCAGGAAGGTAGAATTTAGATTAAATGAACCCGCATTTAGTGGAAAGAAAGGAGGATATAACACCCTGGGTACACCTAACAGGGATTTGAACCCCAATCTCCCTGTCGTTGACATTCTGGCGAGAGTGATACCTTAGACCAGCCGCTGTCAAATTGTGGCCCGTCACGCATTTTTATGTGGACCACAAGCTATAACTTCCTAAGAAAAAGATTTTTGTGTTAAAAATAGCAGAATTAAGAAATACATTCCTAAACAGTTTTAAGAATGCTCATCTAGTAAAGTTACACCTGACATTTAAAGAAGTGATCAACGATATAAACAAATTACATTCATCTCATTAAGTTATATTTTATTGGAGAATTACTTACGTATTTTAATATAGTGCTTCCTTTTTTTGGTTGTCCATATGATTTTATTCTTTTTTTAAACAATAAATTGTCTCTACTGAAAAATCATATTTTATTTGGCGGCCGATTCTTAAATTTAAATTCTCAAGCTTCAGCCAAAAAAAGTTATCCAGGCCTGCCTTAGACCAAGGGTATAGCCTGCGGCCCCAGCTCGAACAAAATACTCCAAATTGCCGAAATAAACAACAAATCGGGCTCTCAGGGCTCGTGTGAGTTAGCAATACTTTTCATTTCTATTTTTTATAATTTATTTCAAATTAATTACTTGTATAATGTTGTTAAAAATAATTCATTATTTGTTAATATTTTTATTATATTTGGACATTAGGTCTTCTAAATGACATCTATNAGTACTGCTTAGAATCTTGTATATGGAGAAGCTCCTCTATCTATCTATATATATATCATACAAACATGTGTACCAACCTGAATCACTGTACAGTCTCGGCTGCAAACAAAGTTAGAGCAACTTCATCTATTAAGAGTTTTAAATGTTTCCTGAGAATCAAGGATATTTTTAATTTAAATAGTTAAAATACTGTATTAATGTATATATATGTGAAGGGGAAAAGGGGGAAAGTCCAATTTTAGCTCAAATTTAGTTAGTGCTGCCATCTGTTAGACAATCACTAGACGTTTATAATGTACTTTAGATTACAATTAAAAGATATTTCTGCCATATTTAAAATGAGTTAGCAGCGCCATCTGTTAGACAATCATGAGACATTTATAATTTACTTGCAAATATGGTTAAAAGAGGTATCTGCAATATTTAAATTAATAAAAAGTATTTTCTGAGGCCTTTATGGGGTTTGAGATATAAAAGACGTTCTTGAAAATATATGTGATGTAACTTTACCTCTATTTCGCTTGTACTCTAAATATGAGACAAGTATGCATTTAAATGCACCATAAAACTGGATATGTTTGCTAGATATTGCATAGAATAAATGTATTTAAAGCTTGTATATCAAAGTCCGCAAAGGAACCGAAAGATGCATCCGTGCAAAATCCACAGCCTGGTCATAAACAGCTGCCAACCTCCACCAAGTTAATAACCATGGTTTACAGCTACTGACTTGTACACAGCTCCTGCAGGGGATTACAACCCCATTTTGGTTAGCAAAATGCACACAAACACAATTTTTCAGTGTTCTTGTTCCTTCATACATGTTAAAATACCCCACCTTGTCAAAAAGGGCTATGAAAAGGGAAAAGCCATATTTGTCCTTCAGATGGATATTAGCGCAGAGCTGCTCTGACAGCTCCTGGGCTGTAGTGGCTGAATCAGCTGTCAGCTTCTTCACTGACCCATCCATGAACACTACCGGAATCACTATCGGGGCCTTGGACTTGGTGGTCTGGAACACAAGCACGTTTCCTCTTAGCTCGTGTTCCACGAGAGCAAAGGTAGCAAAAATACAGACACGTTGGAAGATTTAGAGCCAGTCTTATGACTCCTGGATAAATATTAATCTAGTAAATAAATATTTCTATCTGGTGGATAGGTTAAAAGTACTTCTTATGACTGCTAAATAGCAGTTATCTGCCAAATAAAATGTATTTATCCATCAAATTTTTATCGAAAGGTTTGAGTACCAGATAACTTTTATCTGGAAGTTAAAATACTCATTGCCATAGTGACGCGTTGTTTTTCATGAGGTTTTGCCTATCAGAATCTGTTTTTAGGTTAAAATCTTGGTTCGTGTATTTAGTAAGCACAGGCCCGGGCTCCAACTATATATAAAGTTAGAACATTTAATTCACACTTTTACAAAAACTGACAAGCTATTTGTAGAGTAAAATTTATATAAGAACAAATGATCAAAATGTGAGGACAATAAATGAAATTTTGTTAACGTTGTACCCGACTATTGACCACATTTTGGAATACACCGAAATTAGTACTTGCAAGACCACTTAGCTTCTGCGCCCCCGTGACGCCATCTGTTTCCTCGCACTCGTTTAGCCGCCAATATTTAACAAATGTTGAGTGTTCTCACCACTCGCTAGGTTGCAGCGCTATCAGCAGGGCTTATACGCATGCACGCACCAGTAAAACAGTACCAACCTTGCGTGCCCCTACAGATAGCTATCTGGCAGATAAATTCAGTTAATAAGACGCGTAAAACATTAAAGTGGCTGATAACTTTTATTTGGTAGATAACTTTAACCTCCCAATAGCAATATTTATCTGGTAGTCATAAGATCGTCCCTAGATTTAGAAGAGGTTTCTAAGGTTTTACAAAAGGTCTCCAAGGGTTATAAAGGGTTTTAGGAGGTCTTGAAGGGATCACAAAGGTTTTCAAAGGTTTAAAAAGGTCTCCAAGAGTGTTGAGGGAATTACAAGAGGTTTCCAAGGATCTTGAAGAGCTTACAAGAGATCTCTTAGGTGTCTTGAAGGGTTTAAAGAGGTCTCCAAGGGTTTTGAATGGTTTAACGAGGTCTCCAAGGGTCTTGAAGGGTTTAAGGAGGTTTATGAGGGTCTTGAAGGGTTTAAAGAGGTCTTCAAGGATCTTGAGGAATTTACAAGAGGTCTTCAAGGGTCTTGAAAGGATTATAAAAGGCCTCCAAGGGTCTTGAAAAGTTTAAAGTGGTCTCCAAGACTCATGAAGGGCTACAGGGAGAAGATTCAGGGAAGGAGGAGGGGGATTATATTGCATCCTAATCAGGAATTATAAGTGAGATATTACAAGTTCATTAACCACTAGTTCCCGAATTACAACTTGGTCCCCTTACCTGCAGCTCTACCCAACTTGGCGGCTGTTTTCTGGTGCCATTGTGGAAGGTGCGATCAAGCCTCTGTTCGCAGTAGGGGGCATAGCCTCGAGGCCCCTCTCTGATGAAAGCGCGCAGGTACTCAACAAACTTGTCGGAGGGGGCGAAGCACCCCACACACAAGGAAAGTAGGATCCACCCACGTGCAAAGGAAGCCTTGGTGGGGTTGTTAGTGAGCTGCTTGCAGATCTGGCAGTAGATCTCGTCCCTGCAATAGTGTCAGAGAGCGTTAGGGTCCGAGTGTCGAGAGGTTAGGAGACAGAGTTTAGTGTAGGAGGCCAGCTGATAGCTTCTCTAATAGCCCCCTAGTGGGGTTCCAGGTGCTAATATCCCAACTTGTGTCCAGCACCTATAAATATGAGGTTACTATGACACTGATGGGGAGTGAGCAACGCACAGTACCTCAGTTCTTGCCGGAGGATCCCGTGCCCGATGATGAAGTGAAGTTTCTCGAGGTTGGTAGTCCTCCTGGACTCCAACCAGGTCTGGTAACTGTTACTGCCATAATCCTCATTAGTAAGACTGCGATGCACCGTGTCGTTGAAATGGTTTTGACGCTTCAGAGTCATCGAGATCATCTTGCGGCGATTCTCTGTGCTCACGTTATCCGAGACAGCGCTCAGACAGGGGGGGTAATAATCGGTATCATAAATTACTGCCAATAGTTTGGGAATAGATAAATAAGTCAATTATTAAACATGGTGTGAATTTAGATACACAATATGTGCCAAAACAAAATTATATGATTGTTGGGCTCGAGGAAATTTTGAAGTCAAGATTAGTTTTATATAGAAATACCTGCTGGGAATAATGTTTCTGGAAGCTCTTGTTGTTTAGGATGTTCCTGGAAAGGGTCTGGTTGACTTGCTCCATCACGGGGGTGTTGTCCACTGTGTCTGTCTCGTAGCGGGGCTCCGGGAGGTCCCCCATGAAGCGCAGGATGGTCATCCACAGCGCCAGTGATGCCTGAAACAAATCATATAGTACGTACCAACACCAATATAACAAACAATACAATAACAACTAGCCAGTTCCATCCCCTGGCTAGTTCCTCCCCTGGCCAGTTCCCTCCCCTGGCCAGTTGCCTCCCCTGGCTAGTTGCCTCCCCTGGCCAGTTCCCTCCCCTGGCCAGTTGCCTCCCCTGGCCAGTTGCCTCCCCTGGCCAGTTGCCTCCCCTGGCCAGTTGCCTCCCCTGGCCAGTTGCCTCCCCTGGCCAGTTGCCTCCCCTGGCCAGTTGCCTCCCCTGGCCAGTTCCTTCACTTTGCTAGTTCACTCACCCCCTGGTCTCCTGGATGAGGCAGTTCCAGCAACGAGTGTTTTACCATCCTCTTGGAGTACTGGTAGTTGATGTTACCACGGAAGTAGGTCATTGCAAACTTGCGGAAGTTGAACTCTGACAGGTCGATCTTGTGCTCAATGACAGGGGAGTGAGGTATGTCGATCACTTCTTCCGTGTCTTGACGTGCAGCTCCCAAATCCTGTGGGGCGCAACACACAACAATTACCTCACACGACAACTCATTTACACATTTCCAGGAAATGAGAATAGTATCTGTTTGGTAAAATTCAGGACTTTCAACTAAGAAAGCATCAAATTGGCCCAATATGAAATCAAATGTATCCAACACACTAGAACTTTCTTATTCCAAACTAATTGGGACCGAAACGTGTTCGGACTAACCGGGAGAATACAGGGCTAAAGTATTCGCACGAATTTTAAATTACAGCTGAATGAGTTTAATAAAATGTTTATTTATTTAATTGAAGTATAACACATAATATGTACTGTAGTTATTTGAAGTTACAATAAAACACACTGTGTTGATTACAACATGTAAATATTAAACATCTATTATCAGATATCACTGTTTTTTACTATTCTCTTTTAATTTTGAACTTGTTAACCAATAACATTTATTTCATTTGATTTAATTTTTTCCCCCATTTTCCGAAAAGTGTTTGGATCATCCAGAATTTCAGACTACCAGGGTCAAGTCTAACGGGGTTTTACTGTAGTCATAAATACATTATAATACTGTGGTAGCATGTTACAATATTGCAATGTTATGTAATGTAATTGTATTATATCTAGAAGAAGGTACAGTCAGGAGAGGTGGATAGGAACAAATAAAAGGGACGAACACAATATGGCTTTTAGAGTGGAGAGAACACAGTTCACAACTTTACACTGCTGCCACTGGACAAAGAGGTAATGGCTGCCTCTTGAAGAAAATCGATCGTTTCTGTTTAATCCCCCGACCTAGGTTTCATTCTATCAAACTCATCAGGAGGGTGTGTGAAACGTGCAATGCAATTTCACACACAAGGATATCAAAAAACACAAAATGTTTTTGAAGGTAATTGGTAAAGAATAATACAACACTTAGATAAGAGCATGTAAACGGAACAAATAACATATAGGGTAGATACAGGAAACAAACATTGGATGTGAATGTATACATGTTTAAGGAAAATGTCTTTTTGATTTTTTCACTGTACTGTCTTCCATATTTAACAAAAAGTACCTTGATAAATGGAAATAGATTTTCAATTAATCCGAGTAGAATATAAATTCCTAATCTAATTTAAATCCCAAATTAAAAACTCCCCTTATGAATATTGGTAAGATTTAAAATTTTTGGACTCATCTCAGCCTAAAAGCTTTCAATAAAAAAATCCGCTTGTGTATTATAATTGATAGGATAGTGCCAAGCTAAATCTAGAGTGCATTTTCTCTAGCTGCAGTTCAGCAACCGAATATGTTGTCACACTTTAGTTTTCAACAGTTTCTTACAAACTTTGGCTCTACTACTCACCCCAAAAACATTGGTAGTCTTCTTGATGGGCGAGTTAGGGATAGACGGACTGGACTTGTCACCGATGTCACCAAACAAGTCATCCACGAGGCGCTCATAATCATCATCATCCAAACTTTCGACACCAGCGCCAAGTTCAGTGTTGTTCACCTCCTTCTGTAGGTCCATCAGGCGTTGCTACGCAGACACCAGATATAAATATACAGAGAAACAAGATGGAGACAAATACCCGAAGCCAAGGAGATGGTAGGGCCCTATTCTAGTGCTGACGCATGAAATATCACAACATGAGCTGTAGGGAGCAGGTTTAGCCGAGTAATGTTGCTTGAATGTGACTGGTCAAACAGCATCACATGGCTATAAGAACTAATATAGTGCAACTGTTAGCCTGTTTGGATACACCTAATTTCATAGCTGAGGGAACTGCACGTCTTATGGAGAAAAGATCTATCTTCGCTCTCTCTCTGTTACCGGTTGCCAAACCTTCTAGCTTTCGTTTGTTGAGAAGTGAGGGGGGAGGGTTTACTTGGAAATCCCTCATTGTAAACATTGCGGCATGAGGGGGTTGGAGGGGTTCAATTGAGAGGCAAAAACATTTACTATCAGTGTACAGCCTTTTATAGAAACATTAACTATGCTTAAACGATCTTATGTATTCAGATTTTTTCCTCATAATTAATATACAAACAAATATATTGCAACATGCATTTTATACAAAATGCTATAAATTACATTCTTACTTGTTAATCAGAAAATTAGGAAGGTCATTATCAATATCAATCGAAACTTTAATTTTCTCTATTGTAGGTAATTAATTGTTACGGTAAAGTGAATGTACCTTTCTGCGAATTTCTGCTTGAGTAAAAATGTCATATTTATCCAAACGCTTCATTTGAGTGCAGTTATTTCCTTTTTTGATTGGTGTCAATAACTTTCCTTTAGTTTTGAATCCTTGTTTAATAGAGATTACTAACTTATAAGACACACCTGTAGCATCTGTAGTCTGTATTGCCACTTGATTTACTGAACATGTTTCATCTGAACGAAAAGAGGTGTAGACTCTTAACACCATTGCCCTTTCTTTCCTACTTAATATTTTCCTCTTGGAATGTAATTGTTTGTAACAGGCCAGAGATTCCATAATCTGTGTTATATTTTAACTAACAATACACTATTATTCAAATAAATATATTAATATGCACATAAAACTATAATTCCACAACCTTAGAGCAAAATTACAAAACGCACAACCAACACAAATTGATACACACAAAATATTTTAACGTGATCAATAACAAATATTTTTCTACACAGAATACTATCAAAATGTGAGTGTTTATTTAGTGAATGTTTTTGAGATAGCTATTAGAAACATGAGACTCAGACCACTGTAACTTTACGACTGTGCTGGAGGAAGAAGCACCAACTACTGGCAACAACGACAGCCCAGTTTTGCCAAATTTGACATACATTCGAAGGAAGACTGATCACAGAAAACAAAAGAATGACAACGCTGTTGCTCAATAGTAAGCATGCAATTAGGTGTATTACTTGTACTACAATTTCCCCACCTGGACAAACGATCTAATGGTGGGATATTATGTCAATAGGAATATCCTGGGCTGCCGATGACTTTGAGCTCAGGGTTCAAATGCCTGTCTTGGATGTACTGAAGGTTGTTTTTTTCCTAAATAGTTTTCCACTCATCTTTCATACAAATGCAGGTACACTTACTCTAAATTCAATCTTCCTAATCTCTAACTCATTATCGCTATTAGTTAATATGCATACGTGATCAGGTAGTGATAGGAAAGGCTAAAAACAAAAATACACACAATATAACCTATTAGTTACTAAACGATAATAAAAATAGGCAGATTGATCGTTGCAGAGAATAATTACCCCTTCTCTACCCCCACTTTGTTAACGCTGATAAGAGAAGTGTGTTAATGGACTGCTCTTACTTTGTAGTTGTCTTCAGCTAAGAGCTTGTAGTTCTTAGTTCCAGATTTCTTCATTTGGGCCTCCTCTTGTTTCTTCAGGAGTAAAAGTTCCTGGAGACGTCTCTTCTTCAACTGGAACACAGAATGTTGTCACTCAACACAGTCCTCGCTAAAGACAATGTCCAGCCTTATGTGCCCGAGTAATCATACTAAATAGCTCACTAGTTAACTTGACACATACATGGAAATATGTAACAGTCGGAGTTGGCTAGTGTTAGGTTTAACAGATATTTATAAATTATATAATCAATGTTAATTAAAGTCAAGTATTTTCAACTCAAGACATTCTAATTATAATTCAGATATAGGTTTATTTCCATAGCTTAGTACCAAACTAAACAATGTTTATAGCCGGACTATCCCGTAGTATATAATTATTACTTTACAAAAATGGTGTTTTCCTTCCTCCTAACACTTCATGAAAGATAATCTGTGTCGAATATTCTTAGGGCCTCCAAAGGTTGTGAACATTCAATTAACTTAACACCAGTTGTTTTTTTACCCACATGCTCTCTGAATAAGAAATATTACTTTTGTATGTTTTTGTTTTATCATATTTTTGTGAACAGAACTACATTCAAGCCTTGGAATATTTTATATCCGCTATTGCTGGATGCTTACAGACATTTTGAATGGATGTCTTATCACGGAACTCGGTCCATGATGCTGTGTATTAATGAAATGGAGCAGGAAAGTGGTGGGATACTTCTATATGTCAATTATTAGTAATTAGCACCACAACTGACAGCCCATTCGGGTTATACACATATGTACTAATCACGCTAATGCTTTTAGGGATTAGAAATGTTGTATTTAGAGGATGTGTACCCGCATTTGCATGGAGGGAGAATGGAAAGAATTTTTTGAAAAACCACATTCAGTACACCTGACCAAAATTTGAACCTAGATCCCCCGTTATCAGGAGTCTAGTCTACTGCAAGGGTAGTGTATTAGACAAAGCAGTCTAGTCTACTGCAAGGGTAGTGTATTAGACCAAGCAGTCTAGTCTACTGCAAGGGTAGTGTATTAGACCAAGCAGTCTAGTCTACTGCAAGGGTAGTGTATTAGATCAAGCAGTCTAGTCTACTGCAAGGGTAGTGTATTAGACCAAGCAGTCTAGTCTACTGCAAGGGTAGTGTATTAGACCAAGCAGTCCAGTCTACTGCAAGGGTAGTGTATTAGACCAAGCAGTCACCGAACCGAGTTATATCAACTAAATTATCTCTAAAGTAAACAACTTTCTTTTAAAAATAAAAGGTTGTATTAAAAGCATGTGATCAACCAAAAACTATTTTAAAACATTTTAAGAGGTTTATAATTCACTGTCAGACATCTAGTACTGGGCTAAATTAAAATATAACTTTTTTTATATAAATATGATAAATAGTGAAATCAAAATGCTGCTGGGTAATGTTTAGAAACAATAAATACACAAAACTACAGCTGAGCCCACTTTGAAACGCATTCACTTTTTTTTTCAGACAAAATTAGTTCTTAAAAACTGTCCCAACACTTCCCTTAGATAGTTTGTTGAAATAAGACTATACAATGAACAATTAATCACTCGTCAAAGACTTATGTGCATTTTATTCCTCTATGATTTTGTTTATCATTGTTGCTCACGTTGCTATGTCTGAAAAAATGTATCAATAAACTGATTAGATAAGTTCTTACGATATAATTATTCTTTGAATTACTACAGGTTATGGGCCCAGGTATGTGCTCAAAATAAATTAAGTAACTCATTCTAAAACTTCAGTAAGTTATTGTAGTTTAAATGAAAGTATTAAGTTGTGCTCGTCGATTGTGAAAGTGTTCTAGTTCGCGCTGCTAGTTAAACAATATTTTTCTTGTCATGGCAAATTTTGTAAACTATCGTATAGAGCCACTTAAAAAGGATAACTACGATACTTGGAAGCTTCAAGCACAAGCAGTTTTGATAAGAAATGGATTATGGAAATATGTTTCTGGTCAAGAAAAATGCTCCACAACCAATGATGATGATATAATGAAATGGAAGGAACAAGATCTCAATGCAAGGTCAGATCTTACCTTAATTATATCTCCCAGTGAACTTAGACATATTAAGAACTGTAAATTTTCAAAAGATGTGTGGGATACATTATCAAAACTTTACCAAAGTAAAGGTCCCGCTAGAAAAGCCACTTTATTGAAACAATTGATCCTTCAAAAAATGAATGAGGGTGACGACGTCCGTAATCATTTAAATAAATTCACTGACGCTGTTGATAGGCTTGAAGAGTTGGAAATCAGTATAAATCCCGATCTTTTAAGCATAATGATGCTTTATAGCTTATCTAAATCCTTTGAAAATTTTAGGGTAGCAATTGAGTCCAGGGATAGCTTGCCTACCCCAGAGGACTTAAGAATCAAAATAATTGAAGAGTTTGAAGCCAGAAGCAAAAATGATAGTGTGACCTTGGAGGACGCTTTTTTCGGAAAAAATATAAAAAAATCTAAAAACAAAGATCGTTCAAATTATTTTCAAAAACCTACAAATGTTCCCTCAACCTCGCAATTTAAATATAAATGCCATAAATGTGGACGTATTGGTCATAAGGCCGTGAACTGTTGGAGCAACAATAAAAAGGGGGAGTCAACTTTCAAAGTGGAAGAACAGTGCCTTTCTTCTAATTCAGGTGAATCTGAAATTTCATCATGGTGCATTGACAGCGGATGCACTTCACATATGTGTGGAAATAAAGAAAGTTTTCAGGACTTAGTTGAAACCCCTGAACATGGGACTCTTAAATTGGCATCTAAGAATCATACAGCTTCTATTATTGGGACTGGCCTAGTTGAAATCGAAATGAAAGATTCGAATAAAATTAATTTGCCTAATACATTATTTGTACCAAATCTGACCACAAATCTACTATCAGTATCTAAAGTGACTGATAAAGGGTTCGATGTCCTGTTCAAAAAGAACAAAGCATTAGTAACAGATCCTCAAGGCAATGTAGTACTAGAAGCTAAGAAATCAAATGGGCTATATTATATTAATTCTAAGTCTGTAGAAGTAACAAATAAAGCGCATGAAGAACATGAAATAGATAAATGGCATAAAAAACTAGCTCACTTAAATGAAGTAGATTTAAAGTTGGCGTGCAAAAATGAAACATTGGAAGGCTTAGATTTCAAAGAAAGTGACACGTTGAGTGATTGTGAGGTATGTATAAAAGGAAAATTGACCCGAGCTCCTTTTTCTACAAGAAAAGTTCCAGAAAACCTCAAAGTTTTGGAAATAGTGCATTCGGATGTTTGTGGCCCCATGCGTGTTGAATCCCCTGGTGGTTCAAGATATTTTGTAACCTTTACGGATGAGAAAACACGCTACAGCCGAGTTTATTTTTTAAAACACAAAAATGAAGTTCTAGAAGTTTTCAAAGTATATAAAAACGAGGTTGAGAATTTTACAGAAAACAAAATTAAATTTCTGCAATCTGATAATGAAACCTCAGAATACTGCAACAAATACTTTGAGAGTTTTCTAAAAGAATGCGGAATTCAGAGGCGGCTGTCTACACCGTATACCCCTCAACAAAATGGGTTATCTGAGAGGATGAATAGAACCCTACTTGAGAAAGCGCGATGTCTCATGTTGGAGTCAAACGTCCCCCCGTCATTTTGGGCTGAGGCAATTCACACAGCAAACTACCTGCGTAACAGGTCTCCCTCAAGGACCCTTAAAGGTGAAACTCCTTTTCGGAAATGGGTAGGAAGAGTTCCTTCGGTTCGACATCTTCATGTATTTGGCAACAAAACCTTCGTTTTGGACAAAAAACCTGGCAAAGGAAAGTTTACTTCCAGAGCAGATGAAGGAATTTTTGTCGGATACTCTGAAATTTCGAAAGCTTATAGAATATGGATGCCCAACGAAAGGAAAATCAAAATCACAAGAGATGTCAGAGTTTTAAACAAAAAATTCTATGACTCAAAGGAGAGAAGAGGAGAAAACATTATAGTAATAGATGATCAACATAATGAGGACAATAAAGAAGTTATTAATGAGGAAAATGTTGATGAAATAACTCTTCCAGCTCCACCTGTTCCAGTTCAAGACCTTGTAGAACTCTCAGACCAAGAAGAGCAAGATCCAGCTGAAGACCAAGTACATTCAAGGCCAAAACGCAACAGGAAACTTCCAATTTGGATGTCAGATTATGATGTGTCAGTCTATTGTGATGTTAAAGATGCATTAGAAGGAGGTGATGGAGAAGCATGGCAAAAAGCTATGAAAGAAGAAATAAAATCTCACTTAAAAAATGATACGTGGGAAATTGTAGATCGAGAAGATGGTGACAATGTGATAGGTAGCAGAATGGTATTAAAAAATAAATATAAAGCCAATGGGGAGCTAGAGAGAAGGAAAGCTCGTCTTGTTGCAAAAGGTTTTGCTCAGCGCCCGGGAATTGACTTTGTTGAAACCTATGCTCCTGTTGCAAAACTAAGCTCAATTAGAGTTCTTCTTGGAGTGGCACTTAATCAAGACATGAAAGTCACTCAAATGGATATTTCGACTGCCTTCCTCAATGGTGAACTTGAAGAAAGAATTTTAATGCAAAAACCAGACATGTTAGAAACATTTTTGTGTGACATAATGATGGAAGAGAGCCACAACAAAGATCACTCTACATTTCTCAAAGCTAAGAAGATGCTAGAAAAGCTTCGAAAATCTGATAATGACAAAGTATGCCTACTTAAAAGAGCTGTTTATGGCTTAAAACAAGCCGGTAGGCAATGGTTTAAAAGGTTAGACTTGAAACTAAAGCAATTGGGTTTCGTTCCCTCACAAGCTGACCCTTGTATATACACATCTACTACTACTACTAAAGGGCGGGAACAAACGTTGATAGCCATATATGTAGATGACATTATAGTGGCATCAAGAAGTCAGCAACAGCTGAATGATTTAAAGCAAGAACTAACTAAATCCTTTGATATGCGAGACCTTGGAGAACTACATTATTGTTTAGGAATCGAGTTTTGCCACAATAATGGTATGATTTCAGCATCGCAAACTCGATACATTGAAGAACTTCTCAAAGAATACAGCATGAGTGACTGTAAACCTGTTGCAACTCCAATGGTACCTGGCATGAAGTTACAGAAGAATCCTGGAAATACCGAAAAATATCCCTATCAAAACTTGATTGGTTCACTTATGTATCTGTCTGTGGCTACTAGGCCAGACATAACACACACAGTCAGCTTCTTAAGTCAATACAACACCTGTTTTGGGAAAGAGCATTGGCTGGCTGCCAAAAGAGTCTTGCGCTACTTAAAGGGAACCAAAAATCTCGCACTGGTTTTCAAGAAAACTAATAAACCACTTATTGGGATGGCAGATGCTGATTGGGCAACTGGAGAAGATAGAAGATCTTATTCAGGATACTGTTTCCAGTTTGCAGCGACTTCCATCAGCTGGGAATCAAGAAAACAGAGAACTGTGGCTCTGTCTACAGCGGAAGCAGAATATATGTCATTGACAGAGGCAGCAAAAGAAGCAATACACTTAAAACAGTTACTACACGACATGGGTGTTCCTCACCAGTCAATTGAAATACTTAATGACAATTTGTCTGCACAACATTTGACTAAGAATAACATCGTAAGCTCAAAGTCCAAACACATCAGCATTAGAGAACACTTTATTAGAGAAAAGGTACAAGCCGGAGACATCATCATCAACTACAAGCCAACCGAGACTTTGGAAGCTGATGTTCTCACCAAGGCATTGGCCTCTCCCAGGCATAGTCAACTAGTATGTGCTCTTGGGCTTGGACAACGATTCTGACGAGTGAGGGGGAGTGTTGAAATAAGACTATACAATGAACAATTAATCACTCGTCAAAGACTTATGTGCATTTTATTCCTCTATGATTTTGTTTATCATTGTTGCTCACGTTGCTATGTCTGAAAAAATGTATCAATAAACTGATTAGATAAGTTCTTACGATATAATTATTCTTTGAATTACTACATAGTTTGTGGATCAAATACAACAAACATAGGAGCTTTAAACTAGAATTAGCTATAAGTGACCCACTTTGGTGGTTGAATGGTTTAAGGCGTCCTTAATGGTTACCCACTCTCCCATCACACAAATGCAAGTATACTTAATCTAAATTCAACCTTTCTCATCTCTTTACACATTAAAGTAATTGGAAGAAGGTAGAGGAAAGGTGGATAGAAACATATAAAAGAACAAACACAGTTCACACTTTACACTGCTGCCACTGGGAAATAAGGTAGTGGCTTCCTCTTGAAGAAAACCGATCGCTACCGCCCAATCAACAGAAAATGTATAAAAAGGAAATATGTAAAGAATGATAGGAAATTTCCTTTTTCTACCTTTTTGTGTTTTCTAGTTTCCTCTTTTAGAAAGTTGCACTTCACGTTGACATTCCCTCCTGGAATTTCAATAGAATGAAGCCTAGATCGGGGGGATTGGGCGGTAACGATCGGTTTTCTTGGCGAGTCAGTCATTACCTCTTTGTCCAGTGGCAGCAGTGTAAGGTGTGAGCTGTGTTCTTCTTCTTCTAACTGTACAGTCATAATGTTTTCAATCCTTTTATTTGTTTCATTTCCACCTTTCCTGTACCTTCTTCCAAATATAATACAGTTACCTCATAAAGTTAAAAGAGGTTTTCCTTAGCGAGATATATTATTGTAATTAGTATACATGCGTACAACCTGAACATGTAGAATGATGCGGAAAGAAAAAGAAAAGGATATAAGTGAGATGGAATGTAGCAATGTCATGTCCAGGAGGGAACCAAAGACCTCTTACTCTGTCACAAGGACAGGTACCTAACTGTGCGAGGTGTGTTACTCACCTCCCTCTTTTGTCCGCACACCTTGCGCACCACAAACCCTCGGTCACAAGGACAGGTACCTAACTGTGCGAGGTGTGTTACTCACCTCCCTCTTATGTCCGCACACCTTGCGCACCACAAACCCTCGGTCACAAGGACAGGTACCTAACTGTGCGAGGTGTGTTACTCACCTCCCTCTTTTGTCCGCACACCTTGCGCACCACGAACCCTCGGTCACAAGGACAGGTACCTAACTGTGCGAGGTGTGTTACTCACCTCCCTCTTCTGTC
>CABFVZ010001478.1:74372-88885 GCA_902151445.1 Timema monikensis
CGACCATTGACTATCCCCCAGTGACAGCTCTCGACCATTGACTATCCCCCAGTGACAGCTCTCGACCATGGACTATCCCCCAGTCCCAACACTCGACCATTGACTATCCCCCAGTGACAGCTCTCGACCATTGACTATCCCCCAGTGACAACTCTCGACCATGGACTATCCCCCAGTCCCAACACTCGACCATTGACTATCCCCCAGTGACAACTCTCGACCATGGACTATCCCCCAGTGATAACCAAAGGAGTGATACCTGAAGTGCAACGATACTCGAGCGGGTCCGAACAAAATCGCTCTTGAGCCGACGGCTGCGGATGAGCGCCTGTAGACGTGAGTAACCCCGCTTCATGACGAGGTATCGCAGACGTGGGGCTCTGCCCCTCCAGTGTTTCTGGAACACTATAGCAGCCTCCCGGAGCTTCAAAAACCTGTCACAAACAGGAGATAGATCTAAAAACATTTATGAACAAGAACCCTCAGTACACCCGACCAGTATTTGAACCGTGATCTCCTCATTATCAGCAGCCCAGTCTATTGAAAGACCGACACCTTGCACAATTTGACCACCGATGCAGTTAATATTAATAATTATTTACCTTGTTGATAACTGAAGTAAAGTCATACTGATTCTAAAAAACCTACTCTAATCCTTTTAGAAGCTCTATATGTACTCAAAATGATATATTTTTTTTAAATAAATTTTGTTTTATCAATTTTAAAAAGGTAGTTTGAATTAAAACCTCACAATTCAAAATAATTGAACAGCTCCATAAGAGTACATATCTGTTTCTGTTGAAGTTCACAGGAGGTTAAAAATGTCTAACTCTTCTGCTTACTACCCAATAAAGCAATATTTTAAATTAAGGAAGATTTGTTTTACCCCATTCCCTAGCGCATGTGTAATATAGCGCTCTGTGAAATACCAGCAGCAATTTTTTTACTTGTATACTATGATCCGAAACATATCTTCGCTACTAACTTAATTTAACACATTGGGACTTCACACTGCTGTCACTGGACGGTACCTGCGCCGGTACACCCAAGCACGGATGCTCCTCTGCAAGATCAGGATACTCTTGCTGAGCACTCTCTCCCTCTCCTGTTCCAGGATTGTGTCATGAGCGTCCTTCAGGAACACCTTGGTCTGTCCCAACTGGTGCTCTTCCTGACTCTTCCCCAGTACAGCCATGCAGATACACCCCGAGGCAGCCTTGCAGTCTGTCTGGAACACAACAATGGGACGTTTGGTGTTACAATGAGTCCTACACCCAGATACGCCCCGAGGCAGTCGGTCTGGAACACAACAATGGGAGGTTTGGTGTTACAATGAGTCCTACACCCAGATATGCCCCGAGGCAGCCTTGCAGTCTGTCTGGAACACAACAATGGGATGTTTGGTGTTACAATGAGTCCTACACCCAGATACACCCCGAGGCAGTCTTGCAGTTTGTCTGCAACTCACCAATGGGATGTTTGGTGTTACAATGAGTCCTACACTCAGATACACCCCGAGGCAGTTTGTCTGGAACACAACAATGGGATGTTTGGTGTTACAATGAGTCCTACACCCAGATACACACAACAATGGGATGTTTGGTGTTACAATGAGTCCTACACCCAGTTACGCCCCGAGACAGTCTTGCAGCTTAGTGCTGTGGTCTACCTCATGTACAAGATTCGACAGCTCTTCTTCATTCAGGACAATTTTAAACCAGTTGTAGAGTTTCAACCAAGAACAGAGTGTTGCACTAATACCAAAAACATTGACTGAACAAGCCGAACATTTTATTAACCAACGATTGTTAGAAAACACTTGATGTGTCGATTAATTTGCTGAAAAAACTTAATATATATTTGTCAGGCTGGCTTATTCTTGAGCATGAACATAAAATTTGATTACTCAGTGCAGTTCCTTGTAACAGAAATGTGGTTTGATGTGCAACCTCCTTGGTAGATGAGTGGCATACATCCCTAACAAACAACACACTGGAGTAGGAACACGTAATTGCACAATAGTCCATCCCTAACAAACAACACACGAGAGTAGTAACACGTAATTGCACAATAGTCCATCCCTAACAAACAACACACTGGAGTAGGAACACGTAATTGCACAATAGTCCATCCCTAACAAACAACACACTGGAGTAGGAACACGTAATTGCACAATAGTCCAAGCGGCAAACAAGAAAGTGATGTCCAAAGTGTGAGTGACCCTTGAACTGATTAGATTACCCACATGCTGAGTGCACTCAAATAATACCTCTTAGATGTTCAAATAGTTGTATTCCATTCATAGTGATATGTAGACTCCTGTCATTTTGAGGCTACACGGGTTAGGATGCTGGCCCAACAGTACCTGTATTGGAGGGTACCATGGTTTATCAACCATGCAGGATCACCTAGAGGTCAGTCAGGCCATTGGCTATTCCTTGTAGTACTTTGTTCTGCCACAAGCTTACAAATACGCTTTTAAATCCTTTCATATCTTCTGATATTTCTCATCAACATCACATTTGTAATAGACATAGTAATACAAATAAAAACTACAAAAACCCAAGCCGAACATCAATTACGAACCCACACAACAGATCCTGACAACCATAGGCCCACATTTGAAAGACATGGGGGGTGGTGACAGTTGATATAATAATGTCTTGTAGTCACCTTGTGGGCCGGAGGAATCCCGGGGACCAGCATCCTGTACCGATCCACAAACTCTTTGAAGTTGTGCCTGATGGGGTAACCCGCCCGCCTGATCTTGGCTGTCTCCATCATCCCCGAGTAGCGCAGCTGTCTGCAGCACAGGTTGCGGTCAAACATCTGAAAGGGGGAAAACATAAACTCCATTAAAACACAGGAAGTATCTAGAGTGAATAAAAAATTGCAGTCAGCTAAGATAAATTTAAATAAACCAAAGTTGTGGTGCCAAGTCCCAGTTTTGAGTAGGTTGACTCCCATGGTAGAAAAGTGAAAGAGTGTGAAATTACATTTAGCATAACAAAGTGTGAAGTGATGGTGGTGACAAGGAAGAGGGTAAGGCATAGTAAAGCTATAGGGTTGAATGGAATAGGGCTGAGAAAAGTACAGGACACAAAATATCTTGGAAGTGTGATTGAGGAGAAAGGTGGAAGTAGAGAGGATTTAATGAAAAGAGGACAGCAGGGAGAGTTTATCTATAGGTGTGTAAGAGACCTGCTATGGAGAGTTGTTATATAGGTGTGTAAGAGACCTGCTATGGAGAGTTGTTTTATAGGTGTGTAAGAAACCTGCTATGGAGAGTTGTTCTATAGGTGTGTAAGAGACCTGCTATGGAGAGTTGTTCTATAGGTGTGTAAGAGACCTGCTATGGAGAGTTGTTCTATAGGTGTGTAAGAGACCTGCTATGGAGAGTTGTTCTATAGGTGTGTAAGATACCTGCTATGGAGAAGAAAAGTCCCCTTGAAGTGTAAGGAAGTGTTGTACAGGACATACTTTGTACCCACTGTCACAAATGCAGCTGAAACATGGACATTGAAGGTAAGAGAGACTAGGAGAGCAAGTTAGCTGTCACGAGGAAAAACAAGATTAGGAATGAAGTTATCCGAGGAAGAGTGGGGGTACAGGGAGTGCATGAGACAGTAGAGGAAGCAAGGGTGAGATGGTATGGACATGTAATGAGGATGTTGGAGTACATGAGATAGTAGAGGAAGCAAGGCTGTGATGGTATGGACATGTAATGAGGATGTTGGAGTACATGAGATAGTAGAGGAAGCAAGGATGAGATGGTAAGGACATGTAATGAGGATGTTGGAGTACATGAGACAGTAGAGGAAGCAAGGATGAGATGGTAAGGACATGTAATGAGGATGTTGGAGTACATGAGATAGTAGAGGAAGCAAGGATGAGATGGTAAGGACATATAATGAGAATGTTGGAGTACATGAGACAGTAGAGGAAGTAAGGATGAGATGGTAAGGACATGTAATGAGGATGTTGGAGTACATGATACAGTAGAGGAAGCAAGGCTGAGATGGTATGGTCAATGTACTGAGGAAAGATGAGAAGAGAATACTAATCAGAATGATAGATATTAAGTATGAGGGGAAGAATAATGACCAAGAAAGAGAGGAAAGGATCAGATAACAGCAAGTGTGCAAATAAAAGAAAAAGATTGGTGGAATAGAAGAGGAAAATGGAGGCATTTTACTAAACTGACTTGCCCGCAGGTTAGAAACAGTTGTTGATTATAGCGACGTTACAAGCCAGCTTAATGTTTGTGATATGTTTCCAAAGTAGCTACTGAAACATACCCCAATAGAATTTTTTGCTAAATTAAAGTTGCTCACAAGGATTGTACTTTTAAAAATAACACACGTTAAAGATACACATTTTCTTTGCAAGTTTTGAACGTCCTGCTGTGGAGGATCATTGGCAGTTCAGAATACGACAGTAAAATGCATAGTGTAGGGTTTCCTTCAAAGTGTGTTAGAATAGATTTTGAATTACTTAGATTTGATAGTTCAGAAACCTGACACCTTTGTAAATATATTAATAATTACAGCCCCCCCCCCCCTGTACCCTCCTTAACCCCACCAGACCTGCTCCACATTCCTCCTACCCCCACCTTCCCATTAAAGTTCGATACCTGAGACGATTTTGAAAAATTAGCGCAAGCAAACTGACCTGAGGTTTCTTGTGGTGGTTCGGTTTGATGCAGCGTATGAAGAACGGATGGCAACTGGCGAGGGTTTTCATGAGGGTATCTAGGGACTTCCTAAACTGCGAGGAGAGGGTTAGCCCCTTCTTCTTAGAGTCTTGGCTGCGCTCCGAGAGATCATCGGCAAACAATCCTTTAAGGAAGCTGTTGCCGGAGATGTGGATGAGTTGACGCAAGTCCGCGCTGAATGAATCCCTGTTCTTCTCCAGGAATCCTGGTTACAAACAATACATCAGTGCACAGGAGACTGGTAGAGAATATCAATGAATGTGCAGACAAGAAGTCTCGAATCTTGTCCCTGCCACAAGGATGTTTGAACAGACAAGTTGTTTCCCCAGCGGCGAAATTATAGTGCCTAGCAATGATTATTTTTGTTATATTTGGAAGACACTATAACAAAGACAGATGAAATCAAATAAAACAAACACAATATGGCTTTTAGAATGAAAATAAATCGCGTTGTGCATTTCATACTCCCCCCTGATTAATTCGGATAAATTGAAACCTAGGTCAGGGAATTGGGTAGCAACGATCGATTTTCGTCAAGAGGCAGCCATTGCCTCTTTGTCCAGTGACAGCAGTGTAAAGTGTGAACTGTGTTCTTCTTTTCATTGTAACATCCATATTGTGTTCGTTCCTTTTATCTGTTTCTATCCACTTTTCCTGTACCTTTTTCCAAATATAATAAAATGTTTATACAAAGTATTGGTCTAGTCTCCTCATGGATTGGCGTATACAAAGTATTGTTAGCTGTACACAGTATTTTATAAAAATATATTTATGTAATTTTATCCATCCACCAGACAGAGTAAATAGAGTCACTCATTTATTTTTTCGATGTGTGTATGAGGTGAAAATCTGGTAAAAATGTTTTCTTTTCATCAATGTATTTGGTCATGTTATATTTTAAATGTTTAAAATGTTCATTATTGAGTAGAAAAAATATAGCATGATGTTAATATCTAATCTATTTATGTTTTCCATAGCAACTTAAGAATTAATGTTTTAATCTTCTATATTAGCATATTTTCTAGTATTAAAATAGGGATTGAAGATTCTTAGTTTAAATATTGGGATTAGTAAAATAGTGGATCCAGCCCATAATTAATATTTAGAATGATTGCTTTGTATGTGTGATAAGTGCCGCTAGTCAAAGCTTGTTGTTACAAGTCTAAGCCTGCAGGCAAAGTGGTTCAAACCGAACCTGCAGTTGAACAAACATAGCTAGACCTACCATAAATGTCATACTCCACGATGCCGGCAAAGTGGTTCAAACCAAACGAGTTCTCCTGATCCGACTTGGGTTTGATGTAGTCCTTGTGGCCACCGTGAGTCCGGTTCACCTTATTCAGCATGGTCCTGTCGGTGCCCTGGAGGACAAGAATAACAGCTTCAGTGAACACTTCTCAGGGCAAACTCAACTTCAGATAATATGTGATATCAACCAAATTAAGGAAAACTTGTTTTACCTTCAGATAAACAGTAAATACTGTTATGAGCAGAAAGAATAACGCTGAGCGGCAAAGGCACATACATATTAGTTCATTTTAGTGGCCAAACATTTCAAATACCTGCCACATTTCCTAAGATTAGCTGTTAATCTGAGGATGCAAGAGAAGGATCCTTACCTTGGGGAACTTGGACTCCTCATCGATAAGAGCCATGATGTTGATAGATTTGACCCCGATCAAGTCAAGGACTTCTTGGTTGTCGATAAAGTTCATGTTCTGCCAGTTGATTCCCTCTCGGGTGTATTCTTCCTGTTCCAGTTTGAAGATGTGCTGGACAAAGAATTGCTGGAGATTCTCGTTGGCATAGTTGATACACAGCTGCTCGAAACTGTAACACGACAAGGGACAGGAGTCACTCGTGGAGGCTACAGGGACAATACAAGGGACAGGCGTCACTCGTGGAGGATACAGGGACAATACAAGGGACAGGAGTCACTCGTGGAGGCTACAGAGACACGACAAGGGACAGGAGTCACTCGTGGAGGGTACAGGAACAATACAAGGGACAGGAGTCACTCGTGGAGGCTACAGGGACAATACAAGGGACAGGCGTCACTCGTGGAGGATACAGGGACAATACAAGGGACAGGAGTCACTCGTGGAAGCTACAGGGACAATACAAGGGTCAGGAGTCACTCGTGGAGGGTACAGGAACAATACAAGGGACAGGAGTCACTCGTGGAAGCTACAGGGACAATACAAGGGTCAGGAGTCACTTGTGGGGGCTACAGGGACAGGATATGGGAGAGAAATCACTCGTGGGGGCTACAGGTGGGGAAACCATGGGAATGTCAGGAAATTTATTATTGAGTTTGCAAAGTCCCCTTTTTAAATTTTAAACAAACATGAATTGAATATAAATGAAATATTATCAAAGAAGAATCAATATTTGAATATTTTTTGTTAATTTTTTTATGGTTGAAAAATTATTTTACTGTCCTTATTTATATAATTATGTGTAAAAAAATTACTTATAAAACATTTAATTGCAAAATAGTTTGTAACATTTCATGATAATCTAATACAGCGACTTTCAACCTTTTTCAGTTCACGGCACACTTAACAAGGTACTTAAATTGCCACAGCACAATATAAGTGTTTTTAAAGAAAGATTTATAGTTCAAAAAGAGTATCAATGTTAGTCTTGATTTTCAAAAGGCTTATTTTTGAAATTGATGTTAGTATTTTTACTATTCCAATGGCCTCAAAAAAGTGTCCCTTCCTCTCTATCATTATCACACATCATATTTTGTCTCAATGAAATAATGAAAAATCCAGTTTTTACTCAAATATTTTGATATATCTGGAGAAATGGTATTGCAACAATAATGTTTTCTATTTATAATAAATAGGAATCTCAAGTCCTCATCCAGTGTTTGAAGCCGCGACCTGCTCTTGCTCTTTATTGTGTTCATATCAGAGAAACCACAAATACGATGTTGAGAAAGGAAGCAGTGCTTCAATCTTTCTTTGTAACGATGGGGTGCTCCAGTCGAGGAAACAACCAGATTTCGGCACAATCTGTTGATGAGTGCTTGAGTACTCTGTCAGCTTTGTCAGAAATACTGAGGATTTTAGTCCATTGTTCAGTCTGGCATGATTTATCAGCTTTAAGTCTTTTAAAATATCTGATTGGTGTCTCGCAATAATGTGAGTGCTTTGTGTAAAGGTGTATTTTCAGCTTACTTGGAACCAACCATAGCTTGGTTTGGTAGTTTCTCACCACAAACAACATATTCAGGACGAGGGTGCTCTTCTTCGGGTGAAATGTGTTGGAAGGATAAATAGTCTTCATTATATTGGCACACGACGTTTGTAGAACAAACACTAATTATTGTTGTGCCTAACTGTTCAGTCGGCCCTTGTATCTATCCTCCACACTTGCACAGGCCGCGCCACCCACCCTCTCTACTGCCTGGACCGCTCCACACTTCATGATCTCTGTCCGTCCGTGACGATTTCCTCACTGTACTCAGCGCCAAAGAGATGTGATACCAATCCTCTTATCCAGGGGCTCGGGAACTACGTCATCGACCCTGGTGGGTGCCATCGACGTCCCAAAGCCCTGCTCGGATAAGTGGTTTGGGAGGCTCTCACACAAGACTAGTGTCTCCACACGTAACTCTACAAACCCTTATTAGGTTTCTCAACATACTTTCCGTTTTCCCCCATCGATATTAATGTTTTTCTTTGTTCCAGAACTTCGCGAAACGCTACAACCCATCTGTTAGATTCCGAAACCACACGCCGTGACTGTAACGGTACTAGTTTAGTACGTTACAATAAAGCAACCCCACCTCACCTCATGTTGACCAACAAGCATAAATTCTCTTTCGATTCATACTACCCAATCCGAAGAACGTCGACATTAACTTATACTTCCTATAATAGTACCCTTCTCTATTCTAGTTCCATGTAGTTTCAAGCTATACACAAACATTATAGTTCACATTCAACTCTCTTCAATATAAACTGTTCATGAACTTAACCTCTGAATCTTCTGGCTAGCACAGCCTTCAAGCCTTGCCTAACTTCAAAACGTTCTGAATCGGTGAGTGGGGCAAATCTGCCATGGTGTCTCAACACAGGGTTCCTACAGTATTTGTAAAAAAAATCTCTCTGACTTTTCCCTGACCAATTTCTCATAAAATTTCTACTATAACTTTACGATACTATACATGTGAAAATATTAATTTAAATACATTTATTTCGGCCTCCTCCTCCCCTACAGCCGACCTTGCCTCACCTCTCATGGAAGAATAAGAAAGCAGACGTCTTGCCAATCAGTTCAGGGAAAATGATGGGAAAATAATTAAATATGTCTAACCCTATCAAAAAGTTGTAACAAACTTGATTCACTTTGGTATCATGTGCAGAAATATGTACTAAATAACAGGTCACTAAGAACATACAAAAAAGTTTGGTATCATTACAGTCTTATTTTACCTAAACTGTGTCTGCTTTCATATTATTCATGTCTCAAGTCAATTTTCTTTTTATTAAAATGATCAAAAGTCATAAAATAAGATACAATGCTATATTTAATAAAGTGAAGCTTGTTTCTTCTTCAGTTCTTGCAACTCCACTTCTATTGCTTCTAGTTTATCTTCAGTTGCCATAATTTTTTTTTTTCCTTTATAATCTTTAACTTGTATATCTAATTTTCTCTTTTCTGCCTTCTTCTTGTCTTCTTCATTTCTTTCCTGCTTCTTCATCTCCAAATATTCATGATAGCGTTTCCGAATACCTCTCACGTAATCCAACATCTTTTTGCTAATGTGTATGTTTTTAATACCTCCTGCTTCTTGTATCTCATCATGAATGTGACGCTGTGCAGTGACTGTTTTTCATGCATATTTTCAACCAGTAAAGATTTAATGACTGAAAAACCACCTTCAATAGTTGCATTCCCATGCGACAAGACAAAGCAAATCTTTATTACTTCCCAAAGATGTTTGTAGTTTGCATCTCCCATTAGTAAGCTACCATAAATAGTGTCAAGTCCTACTTCATCACTAAACTGATCACAAGGACGAAATATTTCTTGAAGCTGAGATTTTTTGAGGTATGCAAAAATGAAAGTATTCTTTCTTGGCATTTTCAGCCAGAAAATCATGTATGATGTTGACATGGTTGAGTTACTCCAAAAGAAAAGAAAATCTCTTCTGGCCCAGTTGAGGTGAATGTTGAATAACACAAGGATCCAATTAAGACAAACCTCTCACAGCTTTCTGTTTCAAGGGACTTCTTTCTTGTAGTTTTGCAATCATGGTGGTTAACATACTGCGGCACTCGTGTATAAATTATAGTTTTTGTCTTTCTGTTACTGTGATTGCAGTTTCTCCTAACAAACGTTTTGTTGCAAATCCTACATCATTATTTTTGCTAAGGATAAAGTTTTCTGATTTTTTATTGTTGTTGATCCAGTAATTTTGGACCCGTGCACTTCATCATATCAGGTTTCACGCAACGATTCATAAGGTATCTTAGAAGTTTCTCTACAGCTTCAAAAAGATATGGAGTCATTGGTTTTGATGTCTGGAACCATTGCAGGAAAGGTTGACATTCATCTGCAATTGTCTTGCAGAAAGCTAGTTTAAACTTTAGGAATGGATCACAGGCTGCTCTTTCCAGTGTCTCTACAGGTTTTGTTTTAGGAGAGTCAGTGAACAGGTAGTACATGTGACGCCATAAGCTACTTATATCCCAATCAACAGACTCCACTCCTGTTCTCAAAGAACCATGAACAACATGAAGCCCAAATGATCCCAGTAAACTACATACTTCATTGTCTGTGACAGATTTGATGTGTTCCTGAAGAAGTGTTATACACTTTAAATTGACATTTGGGCTATCCATTGACACTTGTATCAACTTGGAGAGTTGAAGAGGAGAAATACCATCCAGAAAATGCTTCAGTAATTCTTCAGCGGTGCTCCTATCGAAAAACACACTGTTTAAGTAACGACTGATAACGACTGATGACTTTATGATTTTCCTTGTCCCAGAATCTTATTACAATGTCCATTTGTCCTCTTTGAATAACTTTATTCAACACTTCAGTAAAACAAATTACAAAGTTGTTACATGATTTTAGACGGTCCAGTAAATTGTTATGAAGGAATGGAGCCAAGCCATGCACAATGGAGTATGCAGCCTTGTCTCCACCCAGGGTAAAGGCATTGGCAATGGAAGACTCGGGAAACATCAACTGAAAAATTTTACTTAATTTATTGCACGAATTGAAAGACATTATTTTATAAACAACTTGCATAGCCCAAATTACTTCCGCCTTAGTTATATCATCTTTTATAACAAAAGTGTTATGGTTTCTTCGAGGCACTACACATAATTTCACTTTTGGCAACAGCTTCCTTCTGCGGCTTTACGATTTCCGATAAAACAGAAAAACTCTTCGAGCAACCAGCCGAAATCACCACTGGGTAGAATGTCTGTGTGCCAGAGATTCTGTTAAATCTGGGGAGCTCGATGAACCTGGATCACTTGACTTTTTTGAGAGAAAAAAGTCAACAGAAAGCGTTGATTTGTCAAAGTTTCATGAGTTTTGATATGAGTTGGTCCTTTTGCATGGGAAGCTAATGCTTGCTTTCCCATATTACTTAGAATTTTTAATGTTTTTGCATACTTTACAAAATGCCTGTAACTTATTACTTTCAACGCCACTGATCCAGTATGAGAATTCAGGAAAATGCTCTGGGCTTAGCGAGAGCTGGTTAAAAACTGTTTTTTTGTTAGACATTGCTGGTGTAACCGAATCAGTCATAATTCACTGTATCCAACGATAACGATGCCAAACCTTGAACAAGAACCAAAACAATGGATCACTAAAGTTAAAAGAATTGTCATGTTCAGGCCAGGAGATTTCTGCGTTCACTTTCTGAAATAAAACGCTACCAAAACTTGTGTTACAGCAAGTTTGAGCATGGTAAGTGCCCCTCAGCTTTCTTCATTGGGGCAGTGGCTTATGACGCAGTAAATACAAAAAATATTTTCGTTGTTTTTTTCTAAGTGTGACATTAATTGTCATTTCCCTGACTTTTCCTGACTTTTTTAAAGCTTCCCTGACTTTTCATGACTATTTTTTCCCCTTGACTTTCCAGACCGTAGGAACCCTGCAACAGCTGATGTTCCGGTCGGCCTGCTCACGAGTATCTAATGGATGACTACCGAGACAGCGTTCAAGATTGGGCACGGATTTACCTGCCCTCTGGCGGAGAGTGGAACCAACCACCAAATCATCACCTGACCACCTGCGTCATCAGCGCCTCCAGTTAAAAAGATCACTGACAACAAACCTGGCGTTATCTTGATGGAGACGCGATGACCAATCAGAGACCGGAAAGAGAAACGGCCTACGTGACCTAGTGGGTGCAGCGGTACACCAACGTGACGTCACCGGCTAGTTTCTACTCCTCCCACTATTGTTTCCCTTGGCAACAAGACGCTATAAGTATGGCGGCACACAAGAAAATGTTGACTATTCGTTTCAACACCATCGAGGATGAACAACAGCTATTGGATTCAGCACCACCATGGGTGGACAACTATTCTTTGTTTCGGCACCATCGAGGATGGACGACTACTATTTGTTTCGGCACCATGGACCTTTCATACGTGTATGGACAGTGAATATTTCGATATCGTCAGGAGACGATCTTTCCTGGAAATGGACTCTACCAGGAAAGTTGTAAAACTATGTAAATCTTCGTTATTCTAATTTACATATTGAATCTTAGGTCATTTAGATTAGGACTCTAAATTTTTTACGTCAGAGATAAACTTGTAATTTTTGGTCTAAATATGAGTATTATTGTAGAAATCATTTTCTTTCAAAATTTATTATTTTGGTGTCGCCCCTTAGGCGCTTGCTTCCTTAACTCATTTGTAAATACTTTATAATTATTGTTCGTGCATAAATAAGTTTTGTCGAGGTGCATTTAAATTTAATTTAAAATCATTTAAATTAATCCTTTTGTTTCTGAAATGTATGTAACGTAAATATTGCTGTTTGCCTTAAATTACTTTAAATTTAACAAAGTCTTTTATTATGAATATTAATTCTATAACCATTGTTGGTTGTCATTTATGCCGCGACTTTCTAAAAGACTTTGATGTTGTGGTTTCTAGTAGTCCCGTGAGAGATTCGACTTACGGTCTGAAGTCGAACTCTCGCGTTTGTTTAATATGTAATGTTTGTTGTAACATAACCGTTTCAGTTAATATGTGTCTATTTTTGTCTTTCGAAGCACAGACACTTACTTAATAGTTGGAGCTCTTAAAGCTATTCGTTGTTTATAGTAATGTGTAATTATGATTAATTGTTTTCCGTAACTATTTAAAGTAAACATGATATATTCGACTCTGCCTGTTATTCTATCGTTTATCGTTGAAACTTTCTATTGTACAATGTTTTCCAACTACAGCTACAAGATGACCCTTAAGGCCACTTGAATTAATGTTGTCATATTTTTAAATAAACTATTATTATCACTTTTGAACTTTGCTATTCTGCTTTCTATTATTATGTATGTTAGCTTACTCCCTCCCATCCTTGTGGTATTTTTGGTGGCCTATTACTATAAGGTAACAGAGAGGGTGTAACATGACCAATTGGTCGGTACGTATTGGAACTTGCCCCTTCAAGGTGAATCAGAGCATGCTAATGTGATGATGATAATGATGATGATGAGATAACTCCTTTTTCTAATGGCTTGCATGATGAGCAATGTCTCTCACGTTTTCATGCTTCAATGGAAAGCCCCTGTTTCCCCCATTGGACAAGGCCAGACAGCAGTGGAGGGTATATAACACAGTGATTTCTGGAGTAGATTCAGTGGTGACCCAACCCTGGTGAACCACCTATACGTAAGAGCTTAATAAATTGTCGGGTTTCATAAAGAGCAATTTTGTCTTAACTCACTCTCCTTCCACTCTCATCCTTTACCTCCCACCGCGACTTACGTTGCCGGGACAATCTCTTTTCCTCCCACCGCGACTGACGTTGCCGGCACTCCATCCTACTTCCCACCGCGACTCAGGTTGCCGGAACTCCTTCCCTTTCTACCTGTCAACTCTTCCCATCTGCTTGTCCTGACACCGGCGATTCTACGGGATGGTCTACACCCACCGCTCCGGCAAAGCCCACCGACAGAAGACCCTGAAGAAAACGTCGCCGGCCAACAATACTCCACCCGAGGAGCCATTTCCTACTACCCCGACAGTAACACCCAAAACCCCATCCCACTCCAACATGTTTTCTCCCACATCTCCATTCCATACCCCCACCCACTAGACCCACAAGACCGGTGCCTAGCTACGAACGCCACCCGGAGACTGCACTTCGAATAGACGCAACCAGTTACCTCCGAAGCCACAGCGAGGGATAACAGTATGTGTGATACTACTAGAACTAACACTAACTGGACTAGTTTGTGTGATGCTACTAGGACTAACACTAACTGGACTAGTTTGTGTGATACTACTAGAACTAACAATAACTGGACTAGTTTGTATGATACTACTAGAACTAGTGCCGGCCACACTTGACTTATTGTCTTTGTTTAATCTAAGTTTTTTAATTAGAAATTTGTCCATATCTAATAGGTTCTTGAAATAAAACAAAAATATAAATATCAAAATAACTAAAACAAAATAGAAATAACAAACAAAAATGCACTAACACAAATTCACAAGGAATAATAACACATGATTCGAACATCAGTTGACTGAGGATTGGCAACGCTGGTTATACAAGGATTAAAGGGGGGGGGGGGGGG
>CABFVZ010001478.1:98609-167347 GCA_902151445.1 Timema monikensis
CCCCCCCCCCCACTGTGGCAATATTAGTTTCTAGTTTTAAATAACAGACCATTATGATACGGTAGATTCACACCAGATGTCGTGACAAGAGGTGGATTCACACCAGATGTCCTGACAAGAGGTGGATTCACACCAGATGTCCTGACAAGTGGTTGATTTACACCAAATGTCCTGATAAGAGGTGTATTCACACCAGATGTATTGACAAGAGGTGGATTCACACCAGATGGATTGACAAGAGGTGGATTCACACCAGATGTATTGACAAGAGGTGGATTCACACCAGATGTCTTGACAAGAGGTGGATTCACACCAGATGTCTTGACAAGAGGTGGATTCACACCAGATGTCCTGATAAGAGGTGTATTCACACCAGATGTATTGACAAGAGGTGGATTCACACCAGATGTCCTGACAAGAGGTGGATTCACATCAGATGTCCTGACAAGTGGTTGATTCACACCAGATGTCCTGACAAGTGGTTGATTCACACCAGATGTCCTGATAAGAGGTGGATTCACACCAGATGTCCTGATAAGAGGTGTATTCACACCAGATGTATTGACAAGAGGTGGATTCACACCAGATGTCTTGACAAGAGGTGGATTCACACCAGATGTCCTACGTAGGGAGGTTTGTTCAGACTTGTGGCGGACAAACCGTCACCAAACACGTGTGTTTGTCTGCCTGCAGTAGAACTGGTCTGGAGTATCAAGGAGCAGATTAACTCGTCATAAATGGAGCAACCAACACGATTACACGCCTTCTAACTACTTTGGTAGGGATTCAAACCTGATACATTCAACATTTGGGGCGTAAACCAATGTTGTGTTCTGACACAGCAGGGATTATTGATCAACAAGCCAGCAAGCAAGTAACCTCCTTGCAGCTCCTACACGCCTGCTACCAGCGACCGGAGGTATTAGCCTAAACAGGGGAGTTTCCGGTCTGTCGGCTCAGAGAATGAAAGCTTTGTTCCGGGAATCTGTTCCAGACCGTCACAACTAGTGCAGTCAGAGAGATGTTACACTGTATGTGACCTTGAGGACAAGGCCTTAGTTCCGTCATTCCATGACTAGCACGAGCGACACTTGTCCACCTCGCTTGCCAGACTTGGATCTTTAGTTATATAATGAGCAGTGGCGACGACAGTGTATTGGGGGGGGATCTCCCATAATCAACCCCGAGTTCGTAGTCTTTAGGGAGGTGAAACCACCAATAGTTGGAGTGTTAAACACTTAGATCTTCATTGTGACAACTTTTTTATATGACAGAAAATATACTATATCTACTTTCATGTAGTCATACATCCATCAGTCCATGTGTAATCTGCAGCTGTCACTTCTAAAGGATATTATCAATACTTACAAAATATCAATAAAATAGTGATATGTTATCAATGTTGAAAGTAGATTTGTCTACTAAAAACTCCTTTCTGTAAAAATTGGACTGAACGTCAACTTGATGAGAAGTGTCAGCAAGTCAAGGCCACACGTGAAACTAAAAAGTCTGAGGACATGTTTTGGGTACGGTACCCGTGCCCAGTACGCACAGAGGATGCCCCAAGATGGAGGCCAGGTTTGAACCTTGGCTGAGGAGGAGAAATCTCCTGTTTACCCAGGTCTACCCTGTTTGTAGCCTCCATGCTAGTGTCATTATTATTTTATAATCTTAAAATATATCAAATTTAACCTCTAGAAACAATAACAATATTAACGTAGAAATGTCAGAAGGACCGATTTTTTTTTTAAGAATTATCTTGAACTATTTAAACATAGCTAATACACCCGAGATGTCCCAAGTTGTAGAGTTTACTCTTCAGTTTAATTTCTCCCGAGGACGTTAACAACAGAAACATCAGACGAGTTACAACAACAGCAATAACAGTTCTCTTCTCACACTCACGTGTCAACTACAGCGCTCGGTGGTTGAATGTGTCACTAACGTATAAACCAGATATATTAATAAAGTGGGACCTTGTTTATACAGGCCCTCATTTATCTGTATTTCTTGTTTATCAGGACTGAAATCTCGCATTACTTGATTAAATTTTTTTAACAATCATTTGGAATGAATAATTGATGTATTTTTTTTAAACGCCCCTCAAAGATATTAATTTAATTAATTACGATGTTGTGGTCGCAGGGCGAGTACTGAGCAATGCCAGCGAGGGCCCGTCAACGTCATTCAAAATAGTGGTTGCAACATGTTTAAAGTGTTTTATAATCTGTTATTGTGAAAATAAATAGCGAGTTGTAATATGTGTTGGTTTAATGCATTTACCCTATAATTTCCAGATTTTCGTTAATAATAATAATAATATTTAGCACCGCGTCTTACTACCCGTTCGAGTTATACGCTTTAAGTACTAATTGCGTTAATGGATTTAGGAATTGGGAAGGTTGAATTAGAGGAAGTGAACCCGCATTTGCGTGGAGGGAGAGTGGAAAACCATTTAGGAAAAAGATTCGAACCTCGATCTCCCCGTCCTCAGCAGTCGAGCTCAACACGACAAGCGCGTTAGCCAACTACGCCACCGAGGCGGGTAGGATTTTCGTTAATGCCGGTCTCAGGCCGGTTGAACGAGGTTCCACTGTACTCCAATATACGTGTCTGATCCAGAGCCCGTGTGAAAGTCAGCAGTCAGCAATGCTATCTTATCACCCCCACCACGAGGAGAAAAACAAGTGAATGGGACGAAACAACGTAGCTCAAGTTGGCCCGCCACATTCAATGTTCTGTAAAAGTTCCACAGCACAAATGTTCACGTTCGGCCACAAACGATCAAACAAACAAAAAGTCCGTCAATGCGGCGGCCCAACTTGAGTTACGTGACGTAACACGCCAAATAAATAATTTATTAGTGATACGGACATCTTTGATATAATTTGAAAAAAAAAAAAATTATTTATGAATTTTAAAAAAGAAATTAAGAAAGGACAGGGAGATTGGGGTTCGATCCCAGTCGGGTGCACTGAAGATGATTTCTCCTAAAAGGTTTCCGGCTCTCCCTCCACGAAAATGCGGGCGAATTTCCTCTAAATGAAGCCTTTCTTATCTCTAATCCATTAGTGTAATTAGTTGATAGGGGTATGAACATAACAGGTAGTAAGACGCGGTGCTGAATAAAAAAAAACATAAGTTGTTAATATAATCAAGTCACTTTATAAATAATATTAAATTGTATTGCTCTAAGGTGTCAGTTTTTGAAATCTGTTTCTGATTAATTTTTAAGTCAGGGTGAAGAAGGGGAATTGTGAGAAAAAAAATTGCTATACCTTCTGTCCGAGAAGTTAGAAAATACCAGAAAATTGTGAAAATATCATAAATACTTGGATTTTTCCCCAAACAACAAAACAACAAAATTTGGAAGAAAAAACGTAAAATATTTTGAGTGAAAAAACAAGATATTCGAGGAAATATTTTGTTTATTATTAATTTGACATAAAGTATTTAGCACAACTATGTGGGATGTTATACTCAAGTCTGTTCAGCGTAGGAATTGTTTTCTGAAAGGTCTTTTTCCCTACCAGAAATATATTATATAGTAGGATATTGGTAGGAAAAAAGACCTTTAAGAGAGTAATTCCTACCGTGAATGAGATATAGGATAAATTTACCATCTACAAGTTATTGGTGACCTGGTGGTCTAGGGGTAAGGTGTCAGACTTCTGAGCTGGCGGCCGGGGTTCAATCCTCGGTACCGGCAAAGATTTATCTGATTACCAAAACCTTCCTTCACCTCTGACAAGACATCTTGTGAATGTGGGGAATGCCAGGCCTCCACCTTGGTTCGGATTCCACGTTAAACTGTAGGTCCTTCATTTCATCTCACAATCACCCTACCATTACACATTAGTGTAAGTGCGTATAACCCGAATGGGTAGTAAGACGCGGTGCTAATAATAATAATAATAATACAAGTTATTTAATTCATTTATTTTTTATACAGGTTACTTTTTATTTGGGTCGGCAGAATTACCTGATTTTTTCAACTGTCCCACATTTGAACTAATTTCCCCCATGTTTCTATCAATAATAAAATCAAGAAGACAAACATCAAATTAGACTACTGGGATCACTTTGTTTAGAACTATAGTTTAGAAAACTGTTGAACGTGTCTTCTTGGATCCCAGTTTGATTTCAGAGCTCTAAAAATATGGCCTATATTTTAATAGTGGGCTGTGGGTATCATTTATTTTAGTGGGCCGATTTTTCTATGATAATTCCGTGGAAAGTGATGCTTGATGGAAGCATTAAGAATGACAAAATATTAGTGGGTAGGTTGGTACAATCCTAATACCACCTTGATAAGAAACACTACACTAGCGGGCAATCCTATTTATTAGCTCTCGACGTTTATCCAGCGAAACAGATGAAAAGCAATGTTTGTTTAGTAATCGGTGCTAGTCCAATAGCTCATTCTTATATTATATGCTGTCCTCATGTTACGGACATGACATGGCGCAGTGCATGCTGGGAGTGTCATCAAGATGTCAGCAACAATCATTGTTGTGGTCACAAGTACACTTGTGGGTTGGGGAGCGCGCGACCGGACTAACAAGTAGTCCTTAACTTGGCTGAGTGGTCAGGTAGTCCTACCCTTGGCTGAGTGGTCAGGTAGTCCTACACGTGGCCGAGTGGTCAGGTAGTCCTACACGTGGCCGAGTGGTCAGGTAGTCCTACCCTTGGCCGAGTGGTCAGGTAGTCCACACGTGGCTGAATGGTCAGGAAGGCTGAGTTAAAGTCTAGGAGAGACACTTTGTGGTAATGTCACGACCGTGCTCTGGTCCAACAACTCGCCACATTTCAGGTATGGGGAAGGGTAGTTGAGTTTCATCTGGAACTAACCATGTCCGAGTCACAAGCTGGGACTGCCTTAGGAATGTTCTGGACACCATCGGGGCTCGAACAAAGCCTCCCTAGAGATGATCACAGCTCGCACTGGCGCTTGTTGCGGCATGTCTCACTCTCCATGTTCTGCTAATTGCTTCCCTCTGGTTAGATAGCTAGTCTACTCTCTCACTGGAACCATGTTTTAACACAGTCTTACTACCCTTTCGGGTTATACGTATATGTACTAATTACGCTAATGTGTTAGGGATGAGGAAGATTTAATTTGAAAAATGTACTCGCATTTGCGTGGATAGAGTGGGAAACAGTTTAGGAAACCATATTTCGTTCACCTGACCGGGATCAAACCCGATCTCCCCGTGTTGGCCGTCTATTCTAGTGCGAGAATAGCATCCTAGACCATGCGACCAATGAAGAGGAATTTATGACTTATTATTTTGGATATAATTTATTTTAATCTAGATTATATATGTATAAAGTAACTTATATAATAAACCAACAACTTCGGGGGTAGCCCACTTCGATGGCCGTATAGACTAAGGCGTTAATTTCGCAGTAGACTAGACTGCCGATTACTGGGAAATATAAGTTTGAATTTCTGTCAGATGCACTGAGGTTGGTTTTTCAAAAATAGTTTTCCGCTCTCCTTCCGTGCAAATAGGGGTACATTTCCTCTAAATATAACCTCCCTTATCACTAAAACCATTGGCGTAATAAGTACATAAGCGAATAACCCGAACGGGTAGTAAGACGCGATGCTATACAACATTGAATATAAATTACATCTGTGGGTTCGTGGGCAGAAAATGTTGAATATCCCTGCTGTAGAGGGTTCGAGTCCCGGTGGAGGTAATGTTTGTCCCCCGTAAGGGCGGGGTCCCTTGGTTGTACTGTCAGCCTCGGTTATCGGTCTGTATTGATCTGCACGGCGCGAGGGGGGGTGGGGGGGGGAAGATGGGTGTGTGTGGTCACTAACACCTCCGGCAGGTGACCTTGACCCCGGCTGAGAGTTGCCCACGTGTGTGTTGCAGACTGTCCGGGACTCATATGACACTGACACACATTGTTGATGTTGTCATGGTAACGAGCACACGTGTCACGTGACATGTGTTCCGGCTAGAAGTCAAATATCGGACTGATAAGTAGGTGAAGGTGATGGATCGCGAGAGGAGAGAGGCTGGGCCATCAAATAGTGGGGGAAGGAGATGTTGAAGTACTAAAATACACTTAAGTTGCGATTATCCGGTCCTCTGTATTATCCGGCCCGGTTCTCGGTGTTAACAAATGTTTTAAAATAAACAAACCGTACAGATCCACTATAAAACATTTACAGAATGTATAATGTACTCCATTTGACGCTCTATCTTCACTCGTTCTTTTGTAGCTGATGTTCCATTTCCAAAATAAAGTACTGTGAATTGAAGATTGAAAAAATTTCTTTCTCGTTTAATTTTTACTGACCCACCTCGGTGGCGAGTTAGATAACGCGCTAGTTTCATGATACTCTAAACTGCTGAGGATGGGGTGATCAAGGTTCTAATCTCGGTCGGGTGAACGGGGTGGGTGGGAGGGGTGGAGAGGTGGTTGGCGGGTTGTTCCTAAATAGTTTTCCCCTCCCCCTCCACGAAAATGCGGGTTAAATTAATCTAAATCAAACCTTCCCAATTCATAGCCCATTAGCGTAGTTAGTATTTAAGCGTATAAACCGAACGGGTAGTAAGTCATGGTGTTAAAACAAATTTACTATCCCCTTATAATAATTATTGGTGTATTCCTATTTTACTACGAAATCGGGAAATGGAAATGCGCAGATAATATTAAACAAAGTTAAATGTTCTGTGAAAATTTAAAAAAAAGTGACAAGCCCATAATGAAAATTATTTACACTCGGACTCCGTATTATCCGGGCCGGAATATCGCCACTTTAGGCCGGATAATCGCGACTCTAAAGTTGACCAAACTCTAGTCACACATTCAGCCACTGAGCGCTGTAGTCGACATGTGAGTGTGAGAAGAAAACTGTTATTGCTGTTATTGTAACTCGTCTGATGTTTCTGTTGTAAACGTCCTCGGGAGAAATTAAACTGAAGAGTGAGCTCTACAACTTGGGACATCTCGGGTGTGTTCCTTACATTTAAATAGGGGGATTGTTTATAGAAATTTTCCAAACCGTGGGTTCTCTCCAGGAACAAAAGGTGTTTCACGACACATTTCTAAAATATAGGCCTATAAAAATAGTTTACAAATACCACATCGGTCCATCACGTGATATTAAATATATCAACCGAGAATAACCAAATATAAGAATAAGCCCAAATCTTGTAGGCTAATAATGGTCCGAGTGTATAAATCAAGTCGTGTGTACTCCAACTAATACTGTCAACTGTTATATCTTACGATTTATGAATTTCATTTCATACAAAACTAAGAGAAGTTCAAGATTAATAATCCTACAGTTTGTCAAAGAAGGAAATACCAGGATTGCTAATCCTACAGTAGGCCCTACCTCACAGCGATATCAAGATTGGTAATACTCTTACAGTAAGTTCAATAAAGAAATATCAAGATTTCTAAACCTACATTACTTCCAAGAAGGAAATATAAAGATTGCTCAGTCGTAGAGTAGCTCCAAGAGAGAAATATCATATTGCTAATCCAACAGTGTCAGTTTACGCTATCAACTCGTTTGATATAGTACTGAAAACTATGTAACCTATAATCGCGGCGCAGCACAGTAAAGTAAACAGGATTACGTCATCATGATGTCATAGTAGCCCTGCGTTTACATATTGCTGCTATTGTAAACAACTCGTGGAGGTTAGCCAGACGTCTCAACCAGTTATACTGCAAGGGGTGTTCAACAGATTATAAAATAGAGTATAAACAAACTTTTTCAACTTAGGGACAGATCACACTTTACAAATTCTTAATAAGCGATATGTTAATTTTAATAGTACGTTTTAATACTGTGAACTTTCAAAACACAGCCACACTTCGTTATAAAAATTTAACCTCATGGCTAGAAATGCTAGAATTTGATTTAAGAAGAGGAGTCTTAAACAATAAAATTCTGAAGGAGCGTTGAGCCGAAAATAACCAAGGCTTCTTAATTTATCAGTCGATATGTAACGTGTTTGTCACAAGTCCCCCGATCTTTGTACGACAAAAATACATTTTATAATATAATACTATCTAAAATAGCAAATATTTGAGATATTTTAAACAAGAAAAAGGCTTGTTGGGTCACCAAATATGCATCAGAATTTAAGTGAGTCGTAATGCAATAAGTATGAGAGCTGTTGGCGTAGACTATATAATATAATATATAAATAATCATCGAGGAAAGTACAAACCAATATTGATCTCCAGTTTCAAACAAATCTATTTGACGACAGAATCCTTAATGAATGAGAGTTATCTTAGCGGGATGCTCATTCAAGTAACATTTCCACTCTTTATCTTCTACGTCCGTCGTCAGATGTGTATTCCTCTATTTTTATCAATGGCTTTTGGTCTTTCAAACATTATGAATGTAAAGAAACTAGTGTTAATTACAGATGCAAATCAAAACAGGAAATCTCACTCACCTTTCCACAAACTAAAATGGAGAAACAAAGTACAGCAAACCTTAAAATTTGTTGCGTGGTTTTATTAATAAAAAAACACCGGTATGTTGTGAATCACTGTGTAGCAAAATTTAAACACGAAACTAATGTTAACTAATTACTTGGCACAATCTTATCACTTGAGTTTCACTCACCTTTCACACACGTTTTTATCTCAAAAACATACATTCCCTGCGAACCAATAGTTTCTAAAAAGAACTTGTCATAATACAAACAACGAGAAAACGTTCTTCATTCGCTTGACTTGTCTCTCTTGGTTCTACTAGAAGAAAATATTCAAACAGCAGCACGAAAACAAGAGTCACAGCTGCCGTATGTTCAAGGGCGCATGCGCCAGAGATGATGCCCACTCCCATTGGTTAAATTGATTTGAACCCTGCATGTGTTTACAATTGAAAAGGAAGGATTCAAGAGTTTAACCAGAAGATTGTTCGTTTGAGTTTTGTTATTAAACAATCTATTGAATGATTGAAAAGTCATGAACGTAATGTTGAAATACATGAAAACCGACCATGCTACGTGTCTCTAAGCCAATAAGTTCCTTGAAATAGTGACAATAATATAATAAACGTAGAATTTTTTTTAAATTCATTTGGATATTTTTCAACTAGAAATAAAGCGCTATTAATACTCATACAAAGCTATGTTTTATTAAAATATCTACTAAAACCTTCTATATTTGCATTTTTAGGCAGTATAGCATTTTACTAAAATATTATTATGGTTATTTTATAAATATTAATAATAGTTCTCAAAAGTAACAGCTGCAGAAACATTACCTATAGGCTCCCTACAAAGTGCAGACGATATTTGAATTTACGACACGAGCGCGCAAGACGGCCACATGTTTAAGTTATTGGAGGGTAGATCCATAATGTATACTGCGATCAAATACTAGAAAATTCTTAAACATAGCTCACCGTTTCTCGTAAACTACTTGGACAGTCACAGAAGGGTTTATTTTTCTTCATAATTCGTTACAAAATCCTTAAAAGACATGAGTATATTATTAAAATTCCCATATTAATATTGGTTTGCCTAATGAAAGAACTACAATGAAGTCTTTACTGCAGCAATATTTTCACTCTTAATAAAAGGTTTTCTTTTTTTTTCAAATTGAGATAGATGGGTATTATAAGTGTACGAAATGATCATCATGAACTGCATTTTTTATTCTTATATAAGACTCTAATACTATTCTCAGTTACGAGCTCTTCGTGCGCGTCAGGTTTTTGATAAACTAAAGATTGTCAGAGAGACCGATCCGTCATTCCGTTCGGTCATTGATTGACGATTGTGCTTGCAGAGAAGCTGGACATTATAATAGTGATTTAATAATGGAAGTAATAATAAGAATTGATTTGTCTTAAAATAACGCACTACATCCCTTTTAAGAATGGTCCATCGGCAAAGGGAAAAGCATTAGTAGCGAGTACCATAACCAAGTAACAAGGGTGGAGGAAACAACACGAGTTTCGGACAAGATTATTAAAGGTTTCGTCATAAGGAAGACATCAGTAAGCCTACAACCATATGAAATTGTTCTACATACAAGTAATAAAAAGATAAAATACCATCGTTATTTTTGAAAACAACGAATAGTGCTGTTTAGTATGAATATACCTACTGAGCCAGCTGTGCTCTATTTTGTTTGTAATTAATTATACTTATTAACACTAGGTGTCAGCACCACATTGACCCTTCTCTCTTTATGGCTCTGGGCTCGCCTACCGCACGCTTTTTCTTAGTATAACAGTAAAAACAGTGTTCAAGTGTCTCTTAGTCCCGGGGTAAAAAGCCATGAAACTCTCTCGTGTGAAATAATAACTAAGTGCTCAAGAATAGAGATTGGGTCGCCCCAGATTTCATCTCATCACTCCAGGTACTCTGTCACCATTCGCATAGGTAGTCTCATAGTAAATTACTTGTTTCTATGTGATAATCAAAGCGTGTGTCAAATTCTCGCGTGTGTCTGAATGCTAGTGCCCAACCCCACCAACCGCTGGTGGGGTTTGGTCCGGTCTTTACATCCAACATTATTTTCCACAGCATACAGTTCAATAGCGATAGATCGAATTAAATCAGATTAATATAAACAGTTATAAACATTCTCACAAATTTTTTTCTAAACTCAAAGCAAATTAATATCAACCGGTATTATTCCATGTTTGTAAGGACTTTATTTTTGCGTAGCGTTAAAGAGCTCGTAACTAAACACATAAAACTGTGAAAAGTATTGATGCTGGAGGAATATGAAGTGGCGGCTCGTAGCTAAAATTAGTGGGAGTGCTGCTCCAGAAAATGTTTAGCCTTTGTTTTAAAATTGTGTAAAAGGAAAAAGAAAATTTATTCAGGAACTTGATAAAATCTTTACAAAAAAAAACACTTTTTACTTACTTTAACTTAAATTGTTACAGTTCAAGCTTGATCTATTCATTTACAAATGAAATCCATTCTTTTTGTTTTAATTTGTGCAAAAAGTTCAATAATTTTCTGCTTGATCCCTGGATGACAATCGAGGAAATTTATCTCCATTGAAAGTACTGCAAGCGCATTTAGTCTTTCTGTTAAATAAAAGAACCGAAAAAAAAGTGAATCAAATAGAATATCTGGAAGCGGAATAGTAATATAATTCTACAATCTTCTACACTTTATCATATTCAAGAATATGGTACACAGTTTTTAAGCACAACACACGCTGAGTAAAAAAAAACTTCCTTCCACCATCACGCCAGAGACGGCACTGCGAGAGCAACAGTGCTCTCTTTACCTGGCAATCCCACCTTCCTCCACACCCTCCTCCTATGTGCGCATGCACACAAGTCACTGGCACTGTGAAGAGCACAGTTCCATACAAAGATTTTTGTATCTTTTTGATAAACTGGGTGATGGCTACTAAGTACTGACATTAAGCTTAAGGAATATATATTGTAGTACAAAAATAAATAAAGAAAAAAGGACTCATATTAAATAATATCAAGTGGAAATAGGGGGTGCTGCAGTTCCGCAGCGTCTATACAAAAGCCGCCACTGGGAATGAGTCATATAAAAATAAAATCCAGTTCAAGATGATCATTTCCTACACTTATAGTACCCATTTTTCTCAATTTGGAAAAACTTTTACAAAGAGTGAAAATATGTATGCAGTAAAAACCTCATTATAGTTATTTCATTAGAAAACTATTTTTCAAAGCAAACCAATTGGAATATGTGAATTTTAATAATATGCTCATATCTTTTAAGCATTTTATAACAAAATTCTGAAGAGAAAAACTACTGTGATTGTCCAAATAGTTTACGAGAAACGGTGAGTTATGTTTTAGGAATTTCGAGTATTTTATCGCGGTAAACATAATGCCGCTTGGATTTACCCTGCAAGAACTTAAAAAGTCATCACGAGTCGCGCCACCAGTACTGGTGCACATAGCCTTTCCAGTGGTTCTCAAACCTTTTTTATATTGTACCCCTTTGCCTTGACTAAAGTTTAATGTACCCCCAAGATAAAAAAAATTCCAAATAACAGGTTTAAAAAAATATGACCACATGGTAAATTATTAATCTATTTAATCTATTGGGAAAAAATATCCATCATCAAAATATTTCAAATGTGACCAAAAAAATCTATTAAGTCATTTTGTCAGAAAAATAATGGTATTTCATTTATTGTGTGCGCATTTTGTCTGACTAGGTACCAATATCAACTAGCCTCATACATTTAAAAATAAATATTAGGAAGATAGAAGTTGAGCAAATGTACCCAATTTTCATAGGAGATGGGGAAAGCATTTAGTAAAAAAAACCTTACCTTAGTACATTCAGCTGAGATTTGAGCCCCAGCCTCTTGGCCACTGTCAAACCAAAATGGTAGAGGCAGACGCCTTTGTACACGTGCCCACCATTACGTGTTTCAAACTATTAACATTGTAAGTATCGTATGCCAAAATTAATTCAGTCCTGCATTTAATGAATGATAGCGTTTTATGGAGCTATGAAATCTTATAGCTTACCCTAATTTAAGTTATGTATGGCCATTAATTTACTCTGAAAGGTAGCAGTCTTACTTTGTCAGACCACAGACGAAGATTGATAAGATGGGCCCATCGTGTAAACATTCCAGGTAAGACTGATACCTTTAGCCTAAACAGAATGAATATATTATTTTAATCTTATTCAATTAATTACTTCAAGATATTATGTACATTACAGTTTCTGATTTAATACCACAACATCTTTAATATGCTTTAAAATGACCTAAATGAACACTTGAAACAAATTCAAAAACTTTTAAATAAACAAACTTTTTTCTCATATTAAAGGACCATACCCATCATATATTAGGAATGAGTACACAAAGCCGTTAATTAAATGCTTAACTGTGTAACAAGTTACAAGACAGATGTAACAACTTACGAGTTATGGCTTAATCGAATGGGGGACACTCACCGAACCTCCAAGACGAGCTGCAACTCGTGGCAATAGCACCGACCTCCTTACTCCAAACAACCACCTGATAGACTGACAGGCGCCACCTAGCGTCAAACCCGAGACTGGCGAGAAACAAAGGAAGATAGTTGCTTCTTCCGGTCACGTCAAGTTTCTAGGCTATTCGACACGTTACTCGACATCCCGTTCTCTCGCTTCTCCTTCCTTCCCTCTCCTCGCGTCCCTCCACCTCTCCGTCAAATTTAACTTTGTATATATATATTGGTGCGCTGGTGGTCTATGGTCACTTATTACACAACCAGCTTATCGAGGTTAGAACGGCGACGCAGGGCAGGGGATTATTATTGTCTATATCTAAATTATATTTCGGCGTAATGGGGGGAAACTTTCTAAATTATTGTTCTGCTCACATAATCTTAGTTTGAATATGTAATCTTACTAAGTCATGCGCTTCTCGCTGTTGTCAAAATGTCGTCGCCTTTCTGCCGTCTTTTTGGGCTCCAGCCCTATTTATTGCGCCTATTGGCCTAATTGGTATATTTACAAACTATTGAATACGCAGAGTAAAACTCCGCGTCTTGGGCTTTCTTCCCATCTAGTATTTATTTATGAGTATGCTTAGGATTAGCTGTCGTCTGGGTAGATTACATTATATTAGGAGACAGGACAATAATAGGATAGATTGGCACTTGGTCCACTATTGGTCGTTATTATTGTATAACATTATGATATTTGTTGGGGGTTGCGAGCGCTTAATGCCTATGTGTTACGCGGGACTTTTGAATATCATAAACTTTAAAGATCACCTTATTGGATTGGACGTTCTTTGAACCTAGGACCGTAGACTTTGATTTAAGTCAGTTAGGATTATTGTCTGATATGTTTAATTATGTTCGTCGCACATTGTTGCATTGTTGAGTTAAGGTCTCCGTAATCTAAATGGAACTATTTCTCGTTAGGAAGGAAGATGCGCTTCACGCTTATGTTTTGTTGATATTCTATAATGTGTACCTTTTAATTGTTTATGACAAATAAATATATGTTATTAAAATTAGGCCATTTCGCCTAATTTTCCAGTCATCCTCACCCTAGTATAGGAAAGGGGCAGGTGTTCCAACTAGATAAAAATGTATCGACTTTACTAACTATTTATAAGAATGGTTTGACATGGGGCCTAAATATTCCTCAAAACAACGAAATTACCCGAAGATATTTAATGGTGTGGGCACTCCATGTTTCCGATCACTATAGACGAGTTTTCACAGTTTACATGGTATTGATGTTTACGACCAGAGCGTTTTCATAGTTGACCTGGTATTGATGCTAACGAAATGTTTATGACCAGGACGATCCAAAGGTTGGTTTGGTAACGCTTTCCTTGACCAGACTAAAGAGTACAGTTACGACAAATGAACCGAGAATTTGTGAACCAATTTCAAACCAGCATCACTTCTTATGTTTGATTAAAACTAGTATAACTTCGTAGTCAAAGGATTTTAAATTTGTGTGGATTAAAATGGACAGCAATTACTAGCTAGAAATACAGGACAGGACCGGAAATACAGGTACTTGAAACCCGTTTAGTTATGGATAAAGAGAGTACTATATGATAGAGGCCTATTTAATATTACATACGTACCTCATGTTTTCTTAAGGTTATTTTTTGAAAGATAGGTTTAGCTTTACATATTGTGTAAATATTAAGACTAGTCAAAATAAGCACCAACCTAAGAATAAAATTAAATAGGTAGCTCAATGTCAGTCGATTTGCAATACATTTAGTAGAATTGCACCCACAGCTGTTAGATTTACTTCACCCAGTGATCCTTATATTATACTGGATAGACATAAAGATAGGCATTGCCAAGGACAAAAGAGTGACGTTCAAGATTATCATTTCATTCATTGTGGGAGGAAAGATTTAACGGTTTATTTCAATGCTTTTATGCGAAAACATGTATCTGATGAATAAAAGTGTTGTTGTTGTTTGAAAATAATGAAGTATTATACCACCCTTACCTGAAGAAGGATTTACATTATAGTATATACAATTCAGTTTTACAGGTAATACTGTTCAAATACGAATACAATATTTAATATATTTAAATATGTAGTTACCATCCATGTTGTTAACAGTCTTCCAAGACTACACTTATATTTAAAGTTGGTTATTAGCTTGTATATTGGTTTCAGAGACCATAACATATTGAAAGTTCGATAAATAAATATATAATAAAAATCTTAAAACTTGAATACATTTGTTTGAATGACAAATTTTGTTTAGTTGCCATACGTTAAAACGATCACTTAGATTATAAGCGTGTAGAAAGTTATATTAGCATTTTTTTTTAAGTTGGCTTATATCTTGTATCTTGAAATAAGGCTTATATCTTATCTTGAAATAAGTTAGCTAAAAACTGTATTACATTTGTTTGAATGACATTCTTTGTGTATAAGTCTTACATTTAAAAAAATCTAGATTATAGGCTTGTAGGAAGTACGGTATCTACTAACCCCTGATTTTAATAGGAATCCCAATATGTAAGGCTATATTTCGTACCAGAATACTATAATATATTCGTATTTTGGTAGGATTAACGGCCATTTAAAAGGTAAGTAGAAATTTACTTTTGGAAGGTATTTTATCCTACCTAAACACTACTATAGGGTAGGGCTCTGGTTCGAGATAAAGCTTTCCAAACGCGCTTCCTTAGAAAATTAACGTATATATTAGCTTACATCAACTTATTTAAAGAAAAAACTCACCAGTTTCGAACTTTGTTATGCTCTTCAAAAATTTTACTAACACATTTATTTCATTAAACTAATCACACGTTGTTGTATCTCATATATTCAATCAAATTAATGAACGATGTCAAAATGCCACATTGCCTTGTATAAGTGTAAGAGAGAAAGAAATACCCGAAGATTTCCTTCTCACTTACACAATGGTATGCAGATGATAGCTCGAAAATTTCAGCCACAGATGTCCATCTAATTTTAATATAGATCTCAATGACTTCACCCCAACCTCAATTTTTGCTTAAGAAAAATATCTTTAAATCGTTTTCGCACTTCACCTTGGTCAGACCCACTTGGTCTAAAACACTCGATACCAAAACGTAACCAAGACAATCGCGAAAACGTGCCTTTCGAGCACAAACCATGGGGACCATCAAAATCTGAAATAATTTTCTACTAGCACTTTAAACAACACATAGTTTTAGGACAATAAATATATTATTTTATCATTTGTATGTTTATAAAAGAAATACACTAAGAATTGAGTCACATTTATGTAATGATCACATTGGGTAGTTACTTCAAGAGTAAACAATTAGACTGAAGGCTAAAACATTAATTACCTATGTGCAGTGGCGACTCCTCTTTGAGTGCGCAAGTGCAAGTGCACCACTTATAATTTCACACAGAATATTATTCCAATTTATTTTAGTTAAATAGCACTTCATAAAGAATCAACATATTTATTTAAATTGAATTGGTTAAAATTGGATATGCTCTTGCACATATTATTCTCTTTACTATACCATTTATGAGCTTGACTGCTAGCGCTGCCCTTCTGCCTCTATTAAGTAGTAGGTACTTACAACCATCTGAACATGCATAGTAAAACAAAGAGAGGTGGTTGACCTAGCTAGCAAGTTTTAAAGCATGTTTTTAGAATGTGGCTTGGTGCACAACTCGATAGTAAACGTAAATATTTGTTTTGGAATCATGAGTTATACTAAAGCGTTGCTATAAAGTTTTAATGATTATTAAATTGCAATTATTCTTTTTTAGTTCTCACAAAATTGATAATTTACAAACATGAGTTTATATAAATAGTTGTTTTTGATTTCATAATCATTGTTAACGTATTTTTTTTATATCAATATTATTTTTGTACAAAACATTTTGCAAAAACAAATTAGTTTGTGTACTCAAGAAGAAAAGTTAGAAACTAAAACAACTTGGTAGACCGACACTAAATATTATTATAGATAACCGACAAAAACTAGAAATCTTTAATTTACTATAAAGTTCAACGCAGAAACTTAAAAAACAAAGATAATTATTGATGTGGTTGTAATGTGAAACGTACATGATTCTGCTTTCCATGTCTACTCTTGGGGGGGAGGGGGGTACTTATCTTGGACGAATTTAAACACGACTGATTTAAATAATTTAACTGAGCGAATAAGAAGCATGACAACTCGTTAAACATGAACCGTTTTTAGATTTGGTTGTACATTTTTCCCTTTATTAATTTTATACATGCTTTGTTTGAATTAGGGAATTATTGTACCTTAACTATAGCAAAGTAGATTATAATATGTAATAATGTAAACTGTTACCAAAAGTAAAATTATAAGACGATGATTAAATAAGTAGGGCTTATATAAAAGTGTCTACACCATAATTCAGAATATTTGGATTTTTGCACCACCTATTTTTTTGGTCATGAGCCGCCACTGCCTTTGTGATCCTGAAAATAAGACTTGAAACCATGATGTTAAAACTATAAGTATAAACACAAATTAAGTATGCTCTCAAAATTTGAAATAAATAATTACATTTCTATTTATTCTAGAACACAAAAACAAATTAGTCATATATTGTCAAACGGGTTTTTAATACATTAGCCAAGTTTATAATTTAGTTACGTGGGATTAAGGCACTCGTGGGGCGTAAGAAGTTAATCAATACCAAGGGCGTAGCAAGGGAGGAGTCTAGGAGGTCTGGACCCCACATATGCTTATAATATTTACTGGCAAAAATAAAGAAAATTTGCCTGGTGGCCTTATGGCTGCCAGACGTCCCAGATTTTCTGGGATTGGCCCATTTTTAGATGATAGTCCCGGTGTCCCGAAATACCACTTCGGGAAACACGACTGTTCCGGTTTTTAATATTATTTGTTTTATCTTTTACTCCACAATCGGTGATGTAGGTGGCTTATTAACAATTTTTTTTGTCAGGTTGGTATGCATAAGTACATTACAATTCGGGAAAGTCCCATCTATTCTATAAGTTTAGTAATTACATGCTCTATGAATTTGAACGTTAATGCTTTATTGTGACAATGTAATTGTAAAGGAAAGGTTAAGTTTATTTCGAAGATTCTGAACTTTATGTATCTATTAAATTAAATTTACAGTGTTAAAATTGAAATATGCAAAAAGGACAGCGCAAGATGAGGGACTCAAAATCTTATCGCAAATATGAGTAAACTTTTAACTTTAGCTTGTATTTTTTAAATTAAATTATTAATGCTACTGTTTTCTTTTTTGTAACATATAAAATGCACTTATTTTATGTGTCTTAAAATTTTTTAATAAAACTGTAATACTTAATTTTTTTTCTGTCCCAGTTTGCCCTAATAAAAAATCTGTAAGCCATAAGTGGCCTCCGCATAGAAAAATTAGCTTTATAATGTACCCTTGATAGATGGTATATTATGAGATTAATGAGTCGTGATTCATGAGAGGTATGTTGACCTCATTGGTCTTGGGGGTAAAGTTTTATTTGACACCACGTCTTAATATCCGTTCTGGTTATACGCTTAAGTACTAATTACGCTAATGGATTAGCAATTGGGAAGGTTGAATTTAGATTAAATGAACCCGCATTTTCGTGGAGGGAGAGTGGAAAACCATTTAGGAACACCCCTTACAGTTCACCCGACTGAGATTCGAACCTCCATCTCCCCTTCCTCAGCAGTCGAGCTCAACACGACTAGCGCGTTAGCTAACTACGCCACCAAGGCGGGTTTAGGGGTAAAGTTTTCGCTTCATGACACAAAGCTCATGTGTTTTAACCTAACCGCGGCTGACGTATTTTAATCAAGTGATAATTATCCTTAGAGCATCTTCCTTTGGAGGGGAAGTAAAACCGACAGTCCCATGCCAATTGAGACCTTTAAAATTTCCCTAAAAGGGGTAATATTAACTGTGCTCTCGACAATGTTTGTATGATCTTTCTTGCTTGCTCATAAAAATTCAGTGTGGAAAGCAACGGGAAACAATCTTATTTTCATGACTTTCTCATGACATAGGCTTGCTCCCATATAGAATGGGTGGGTGACATATATCTACTATATACATATACTACATATCTGCAGACGGTACCGTTAACTTTTGACAGAAAAGTAAACAAAGATTTTCTATTGACAATGATTTCTGATGTAAAATAATAAAATTATTACTATTGAAGAAATAACTAAATGCGTCGTGAGAAGAACGCAAAAAACGTTTTCAATAATAAAATACTTTATACTAATATTACTTTATCTGCAGACGGTGGACTACATAAAATATAATTACACTGAAATAATTTATAGTTACATAATGTCCAGTATTGTAATGTTCAGTGGCGGCTCGTGTATAGGCACTGTGGAACTGCAGAATGCCCTATTTCCACTTGATATTATCGATAACATTTAATAAAACGAGTCTTTTTTTCTTTAATTCTCTCTTTATTTTTGTAGTACAATATATATTCCTTAAGCTTAATGTCAGTACTTCAGTAGCCATCTCCTAGTTTATGAAAAAGATACAAAAATCTTTGTATGAAACTGTGCGCTTTACAGTGCCAGCGACGTGGTGTTTGACTGTTGTGCGCATGGGCACATAAGAAGGGGGTGGGGAGGAAGGTGGGACGGCCAGGTAAAGAGAGCACGGTTGCTCTCACAGTGCCGGCTCTGGTATGATGGTAGAAGGAAGTTTTTTTTTACTCGGCGTGTGTTGTGCTTAAAAACCGTGTACTATATCCTTGAATGTGATAAAGTGTAGAATAGTGTAGAATTAGAGTATTATTCTGCTTTCAGCTATTCTATTTGATTTTTTTTCGGTTCTTTTATTTAACAGAAAGACTAAATGCGCTTACAGTACTCTCAATGAATAAAAATTTCCTCAATTGTCATCCAGAGACCAAGGAGAAAATTATTGAACTTTCTGCGCAAATTAAAACAAGAAGAATGGATTTCATTTTTAAATGAATAGATCAAGCTTGAACTGTAACAATTTAAGTCAAAGTAAGTAAAAAGTGTTTTTTTTGTTAAGATTTTATCAAGTTACTGAATACATTTTCTTTTTATACATGTTTTTTCCTTTTACACAATTTTAAAACAAAGGCTAAACATTTTCTGGAGCAGCACCCCCACTAATTTTAGCTACGAGCTGCCACTGGTTATATTATTAGCTATTAATTTACAGTACTATAACTAATTAAGTACAATAGACTGTAGTTACTATAGTATTAACAATTAATATGTTGATAACAAAACTCACGGTACTCACCGTGAATGCTAAACGTTTGCAAAAAAAGTTTATCTCTAAATAAAATTATCCATGTATGATGCATATGTAAGATTCATAATCATTCATGGGGAACTAAATTCTGAGGGCCCCAAGTTCTACTTGGCACGGGGCCCCCAAGAGTGTTAATCTGGGCCTGGTTAATCCATTACGTTAGAAAAGGATCAAATTATTGGTGCATAGGAGGTGATTCTTTCGCCAAATAACTGTATATTAATTTGAATGTAAGCTTTTAATTTGTTTTAGTTAGTTAAAATAATAGGTATTATCATCAGTAATTGTTATTATAATGTTTAAAATCTTATCCAGAAGACTCTCTTACAATAATTTATGATTGGATTAGGATATACTTAATTTTATAATAAATTACTAGCTTAGGCCTTATTGATAATACTTTTAAAGTGGTTACTTAACTCCCAAAATACCCCATCTTGGCATGACTTTAAATAAATTTATTAAATGTGAATCTGTAACAGTTTACCATATTTTCATCTAGATTCACAAAAATATGGAAAGTCGACGTCATACTGTAAGTGTAAAAAATCTCGACGACAAAAGCGCCACTAATAGCACATTGTTATATTCTAGACAATCCTGGAGGTTACCTTGCACATAATACAAACATGATAGATTGCTATGGTTTTAGTTTTACACTCTGTAAAACTCTTGGAGTTCACTTTATTGAATGGCCACATTTGTTTTTTGTCCACCAAAACCATTGTCCTTCACACTGGCGTGTATATCCCAGTGTAGCCAATCACTCCACAACACATTTCCTCACATTCATAACACACTACGTTCATTTTATCATCTTCCATGGATTTATCAATCCGAAACCATCGTGTTTACTTGATCTGTGAAAATCATGCTGTTGTTTAAAATCGGTTTAAATGCGTTCAATTTTTACTGATTATATTTGCGTGATTAAATTTAATCTAGGATTTAAAATTATTATTAATCATGAAAAATAAACCGGTTCGGCACAAAGAGACTAACACTTTTAAGGTAAATTTGCCATTATTACAGTTCAATATTTAATTTCATTTTTTTTAACCTTCTTGGGACACATTTTCTCTAAAAAGTGACAAAAAGCTATAGAATATGTTTGTGGAACTGAAAGTAAAATTAAGGCAAGCAAATTAAATTACAAACTCAAATAAATGAAAAATAGTTTGTTGACACTTTTTATAACCTTGCCTTATCAAACCCCATATTTTTCATCATGTAGAGTCCAAACACGAGCCATAAATGGTATAAATACCCATTTATGCTAGGTTGAGCCCCGTCTACAGAATCTGTAAGCTCTGCTGCCTTATAGGCTTAGTCCTTTAATCCTTAGAAATAGAAATTGCGTATACACAGTTTGTAGGTCCATACATTATCACATAACCGTGTCAACCAATGAGAAAGTTGGAAACAACGTCCATTTAAACTTTTTGAAAGGAAATTTTCAAGAGCTAGGCGCTAGCAGATGATATCACAGCTGAACAATTATTAACACACATTTTGATAATATGTCCAGGATAGACTACATTTGAACAGTAGGTTAAGTACAATCATAAATAATATATTAAAAACAGGAGCTAGTAAGTGTAATTGCAATGATAATGTATTTGATGCTTTCATTTCCATGCACCCACACCTTCACTTTGCAATGATTCGAAGGTAGTCCTTAATAATCCATATAGAATAGTCCTTAGAAAGTGAAAGTTGAGTCAACTTCTACAGAGTGATAAGGTATTAAGAATAAGGACTCTGGACAATGCAATCTGTTAGTGTGGAGTTGATCTCTTACAGATACAGAGTCTAATGACGGTGCTTAAGTTTTATCTGGGTTTTGGTACTAAAGCTATAGCAACACAGTGTCCATGAAATACTTCCACAGCTTAGTTTAGACCATTAACTACTGCTAGCTAAACACAGGGTATTCCACTGCAAGTTGAATATCTTCGTGGGATCCACACATGCTAAATACTTTATAATGGACATGAACTGGTCGCCCAAAGAAATTTGGGCGGGATGAGTTCACTTGCAGGCAGAGACAGGGGTAGGGGTCCGAGTTGCAGACACACAGCTCAGGGATTAGGAGCTGTTTCAGAAAGTGTGATGTATTCAGGGTAGAAAAAAGAAAGAAAGAAAGATGGGTGCTTATATTTTAATGCTAAGAGGTGAAGAATGATAACCTTACTTTATTGGATGAGTGTGGGGGTTACTCATGTTTAAAATTTGAAAATAATGGTCGTAGAAGGCAGACCTACATAGGAAAGTTTACTCTTATAGTTAAAATGGTCAGGGATCAGAATGAACTAGACAAAGAGGTTATGGAAACTATTTGATAAATTGTGGCCTTCTTGTTTATTTCAAAGAACTGGTACCCTAGTTGAAGGGGTTTCAAAAATACCCTTGCGCGCACTAAACAGTGTCAGTAACATTCTAAGATATTGAAATTGCGCAAGTGTTTGAACCTATATTTTCACATCTGTCACACCTCAGTTCCAAACGTTCTCCGAGCGTATCGGGAACATCAACATCGATGTATTCCACCGAGTGGGACACAAGTACGAGGAGGAGGACTCTGAGGACCAAGGGACCTTTTTCCACCAGTGCCTCCAGAAGTGGAGCGTGCTAAACCTGACGGAGAGCTTCGACAACTTCCGGAGAGAGCTCCCGTTAGTCCAGACCCTACCCCAGCTTTTGAACCAGAAGGATGAGGTTCTCGCCACACTCGTGGAACATATTGAAATGAAGAACCCACTAAGTCTTCAGCCTCTACTAGAGTAAATAAACACTTAATTTATTGTCACTGTGTTTAGGGTATTATTATGTTCTAATTTGGTTAATAATACCCGCCTCGGTGGCGTAGTTGGCTAACGCGCTTGTCGTGTTGAGCTCGACTGCTGAGGATGGGGAGATTGAGGTTCGAATCTCGGTCGGGTGAACTGGGGGTGGTTTTAACTAAATGGTTTTCCACTCTCCCTCCACGCAAATGCGGATTCACTTCCTCTAATTCAACCTTCCCAATTCCTAATACATTAGCGTAATTAGTACCTAAAGCGTATAACCCGAATGGGTAGTAAGACGCGGTGCTAAATATATATGTATATAATTTGGTTAATGCATCAATTGGGGATGAGGCGGTATGAGTTTTAAAGGAAGTTCTCACATTTACATAGGGGGAGAGGGTGTAAAACAAAACCATTTAGGAAAAATTACCCTAATTAGACTCGGCCAGGATTTGAACCTGAATATCCCTGGGCTCAATTGTAATTTCAAGGCCTCGTGTTGTAGGAAATAGTTGATGTTCTATGTCTCAATGGGTTCCCTAATTAACTTCAGAGATTTTGTTCTAGTTCTATTGACCTGTGAAACATTACTAAGAGCTTATTCAAAATGTAGTCCCAGGTTCTAGTAACTCTCATCTTGAATACTGTAGCGGGCTCTCTGTCACAGGTTGTTGGTGGCGTTCGCGCGGGACCTGTACCACGACTTTTACCCGTACTACCAGCGCGTGCTGACACTCCTCATCTCCCTCCTCTCCGCCAAGGATGCAGATGTACTTGAATGGGTTTTCATGGCGCTCGCGTATGTGTTCAAGTTCCTGTGGCGCTGCCTTGTGAGGAATGTGAACGTCGTGTTTGACAGCCTGCTGCCGTTGCTCTCCAACTCTCGGCCCCAATATGTCAACAACTTTGCTGCCGAGAGCTTTGCGTTTGTTGCCAGGAAGGTGAAGGATAAGAGAGGGTTCCTGGTGCTCATGTTAAGGACTCTTGAGACAAGGCCGCAGGTGAGATACTGGAGCGCGCAATGTCACAGACACTAGACGAGATAGTGACAGACACAATCTTACCTCAAGGAGGCTACCGTTCATATGTTGTTATTTTTTCAAACATTTTGTCTTAATCGGTAGTGTCTGTGTACTGATCTTGGCAGGGTTCGATTCCTGGCATTGCCAAAAAGTTTATCATTGGTTGAATGGATTTCCCCTTTCACAATGTAAATAATTAACGGCCTGGGGGATAGATGTTGTGTCTTTAATATATAAAAGCTAGTTTATAGGTCATGTGCAGATATATAATAATTTGGTTTAGAAAGTGCACGTTAAATATCTCAAATAAATGAAAATGAAAAGCTTATTTTTTATTTGATCCCTATGTCTTACTATCCATTCAGGTTGTATGCATATGTACTAACTACACTAATTGGCCAGGATTGAGGCATGCTGAATTTAGAAAAAATTGTACCCACATTTGTGTGAACAGAGATTGTAAAACTGTGTAAGGAAAACTATTTTCAGTCCACTTGAATGTGATTTGAACCGTAATCCCTCAGTCATCGGCAGTCCTCTATATCGGGGGAGAGACGCCTTAGACCATGTGGCCACCGAAGCAGGTAAAGGTTGTTGTTTTCATGACTACATTTTGCCTTCACGACGGTCTTGAGTTCTTGCCCAGATGTCATGTCCTTGGTGTGTCTCAGAGCGTGTCTGGGTGCGGCTCCCTCATGTTTGAGGGTCTGCGCGGGGTTTCCGGTCAGTTCCACAGCAGCGCTGAGCTAGTGTTGACACTTTACCTTCAGTCTCTGGGGGACCCCCACATGCCCACACAGACCCTCTACGAGGTTCTCACTCATGTGGTGGACTCTATGCTCAAAGGTATCAAGCGCAACAAGGGAGGACTCTTCTGGAAGTGTGCACTTGTGAGTATGCAGGGAACCTCCTTTGTTTGAAATCCTAGAAGAATTAGTTGGAACTATTTTCACAGTGGGGGGGTACTTTTAGTCTTTGTTGAGAAACAAGCCTTGAAACCTTAGATCTGTGTTTATTGTTGTCATGATGTCATCACTGCGACTCTTAACCTCTGAGTGACTTTGGTTGAGATCCCAACTTGTAAGTAGAGCAGGGCCGTAGGTCCCAAGAGTTGATAACCCATTTATTGGAACTGTACCCTTCGTTTAGCCTTAAAGAAAGAAAGCTTACCTTGTATTATTCCATTATGGCACAACTTACAAGATAAGAATATAAAACCATGATGTGAATAAAACTGCTCCTAATGCACTCGTCCAGGGATAGAACCTTGGACCCTCTACACACCCCTGTTGGCTCCTGATATCTAACTTCTGTGTGCTTGATCCCTTCAGGATACGGTGTCTCTGTTCACACAAGGCTGCCACGAGAAGGACCAATGTGAACTCGCTCAGAAGGCTCTCATACTAACACTTCAGCTAATCCTCCGCGCAGTGACCTACAAGAATGGTGTGTTCGTGGAAGACCCCCAGTTTCTTGTGGTCCAGTTGATCGCACTGTTGCGTCTGCCCCATTCAACGCTACCTGACAGCATCCTAGCGGTGGTCATCGAGATTGGGGCCCTCCTTCTTCAATCTGAGCATGTCAAGTTGTCCCAGGAACACGCCAGTCTGCTTACCAGGGAGGTACGATATTGTGACACAGCTCGCTGTCTTTTATTTTTGTCGCAAAGATAAATTATATTAATGAGAAGTGAAAGTATGCCTTGGTATGGGTGGCGGACCTCTCTGCCTGCGTGGGTACCAGTCCTGGTACAAGAAAATGGATTTGTGTTAATTCCCAATAAAAATTAGTCATAAAGCTATTTGATGATTTTAAAATTATTGTATTTGACTTATTTATATAACTTTATGCACTAAAATCATCCAGAAAATGTCTTATTGCCTAATTGTCTGTAATATTTCATTCTAATCCAGCGTCAGCCTGGCTAATATTTAATAGGGCCCTCCACAACCCATAACGATCAAATGTAGTTATATTATAATATTTAAAAATAAATTACCAAAGACAATTTGTTTTTAGTATTGATTCCCATAATTATGATACACCCCTGTCAAACCAGAATTAAGATTCTTGACAGGGGAATAACATCCGATCTAATATAATCAAATACAATTTTTAACTGTATTTACACAAACTAAGCTTAAAAATACCTAACTTAATCGTCAAAATTATAACTAAATACAAATATTCAGCTGATCAAAATAAATTTGATTCACACAGTTTAAACTAAATACAAATATATAGCTTAGTAAAATGTAAAAATAAAACATAATACATCCTTTAACTATAGCAAGGATATATTTATTAATTTATCGTTAAAAAGTTTATAACTCTGGATAATACTATAGCGTATACAATTGAGTAGGTATACAAAAACATGTTTTTAAAGCAGTTTCAGAATGTATTGCAACAACGTGGAAAGTTATACCTTTTGCGCTGTAACAATACTTTCAGAAATCTTTTAGTTGATTTACATAATCACCAAAGCTAACAGTACCAAATTAAAATTTATATTCACTGAAAAAAAAAGCATCCAACAATTCTGGGAACAGGCATTGAGAGAAAGAATAACTTTTTCTTGTTAAAGTAACTACTTAAGCTTTTCTATTTGTTGAGCTTGTGAAAATAGTATTTTTCAACAGTGAGAGTGAAGACAAACAAAAAATGGCTTAAGAGATATCTTAATCTACTTTTAAGAACTTAAGGCTTAGAAGGAAAAAAACCCTCTGACACACTACTTGCATACAGTGTCATTACAAATTGAAAAGTGGTGGCATTCATGTTAGTGAAGAATCTGGATCGTGCTGATATTTCATGTAAAACAGGAAATGCTCAAGTTAACACTTAGAGCTCTTTTAGAGGCTGGAATGATCTTTCATACAAAGCTTGAAATTAACCTCTTGGTTTTGGATATCATCCAGCTCGTCCTTTTCTTAAGACTCGCTACACCCAAGAACTGCAGGTCTCTCAGTTAACTGTCGGCCAATCTCCTCTCTTTAAGTTATGTCGGAAGTGAGTTTGCCGAGGTAAGAAGGCGCTATCAGCAGCAACAGGATTTCGAAATAAATTGTCTTGTATTTAGGGACAATTTCTCATCGGAAAAAAAAAATTGGATCGGAATTCTGATTTCAGTAAAATCATCTTGCATATTTACAAGAGAGTGGTCTTTAAAAAATTTTAAGCAAATGTTTGTTTGAGGAGTTTTAAGAAATAGAATTAATTTGTTCCAATTGTGTTTCAACTGTGTGCCATGCTTTTAGACAATACATAACATTCATTTGTAAAATTGTTAATACTAGAATGGTTACAAAAAATAAATCTAAAATAGTTAACTCCATCAATACATTTTTAATTTTACTCCATTTTTCAAGAAATTTATTGACTCAAAATTTTGCTTTGCTTCACATCTAAATAAATAATACTGTGCTAGGCACATACTTACTCTTTTAATTTAAGATAGAGACATTTATTAAAAACTTTTAGGATGTGTAAATGAAATAACATAAAATAATGTTGCAGAAACACTCCACCAATGAGCATAAATAAAATAATACTTATACATTGTTACAGAACAATTGAGTAAAAAGGAACATTGAGTAAAAAGGAACATTTGTGTCAACAAAGAGAATAACAATCAATTCAAGATTTTAAAGACTAGAATAAAATATATATTTGATTATAGCTCAGAATATAAAATTATATTTCAAATGAAATATTTTTATTTTTAATAGCACTACAACTTATCAATGATACATTCTTTGGTATTTCAAATAGCTGTGGGGATATTATCAAAATTGTATGTATCTCCCAATATAAAGTACCCCCAAAGTAACTTCCATAGGAAACAAGATAAGGTAACATACCCTCTCTTTCTTTTTTTTTTCTCAAACAGTGCCTGGATACAAATCTTAAACAAAATCGGTTTAGTGGATTTTAAGAAGAAAAAAAACTCTCTTTGCTCCTTAGTAAACTACTCTTAATTTTAATGTTATAATCTTTGGGGAAGCCTCATAAAAACCCTAGATACAACATTTTATCTCGATCGGTAAAATGTTTTCAGGTCCAGGCCGAGATACAGACACAGACATTCGGCATCACGAAAATATTTTTGGTTTCAGGGTGTCATGAAATGTAAACTTTTTGTTTATAAAAATCTCAAGATCGATTTGTTTGATGATCATAATATTTCTTTCTTCGAGGGTCCGAGAGAAAGTAAGAAGAAACCATTGTGGCGACTCTACTGGATTCACTCTCAGTTCCATTAAACCCCGTGATAGAGCCTTCATCTGTTCACTCCACTAACACTTGGCTCCTATCTTTTTTAAGTGATACAATTATTTATCACGACTGTACAAAGTGTCACCCTTTAGTATAAGATTTTCACATTGTCATTTTTTATGAAAATTGCTTCATGGAGAACTAATCCAAACAAATCTAGGACTGTTTGGACCAAGGAGGAGATTAGGATATTTAAATAAGCTTGAATGCCATTGGATGTCACCTTCATGCTACCCACTCCATCAAATGAACATGTGACAATATTTATAATTGAATTCCTAATTTGTTAAGTTCTGACTAAAGATGTTCATACAATTCGTTACCGATATAATCATCTACTTCTATTGATTGCATCAAACTTTAGTTTACTTTAACACGATTCACAAAACTAACACAAAGAGCTAACCGACCCATTATTCTCACCTCTTGTGTACTATTTATCCACCATCAAACTATAAATAACTGAATCCCAAAGATTTCTCAAAATTAAATGTTGATCCAATAACTTTTTTATTTTGCTATTAAATTTTTTAGATATAAACATGTCTAGTGAATCTCTCTTCTCGTACCCGTGTCACAATACAACAAACAGTGTTTCTCTGAGAAGGGACATCGCAAGGGGGAATTCTTCACCTCAAACTTGTATATAATTGGGGGAAACATCATTGTTTCAAATTTGTGAGATAATTATGATGCAAGAAATTTTATTACGTTCCCATAGAGAAAATCACGTCCCAAATCAAACACAAATTATGGTTATAGTATAGCTTTGGGTAACCCTCGGCCCATTCTGGTCAGTGATCGTCGACTAACCGACCTGGCCAGGCCAACACTGTTCTAATCTGATAAATCAAGCTTCTATTACAACATGGAGTTCACTTACATCAGGTTTTTTACTTTTAATCGTTCACTAAAACTTATTCTAAATCATTTTCATATATAATTTTATAAAAAGTACAATATATTATTTTTTCCAGCATTAAACATTTAATAAAAAGCTCAATTTGAATTGAAAAAGTGGAATTGGCACACCCCTAGTTTTTGAGAACGATGCTGTATTATGTAAGTTTTCCTGTATCGCACACAGATCCTGTCGGTCCCCTCGCCAAGTCTCCTGGTGCAGTTCGTGGAGCGGGTGTTCCACTATTCCAGTTTTGAATCCCTGGTACTTCCCCACGTGCTGCGATACTGCCGAGACACTCTGGCGACAGAGGACGGTCTCCACAAGGGACTCTGTCTACTCACCAAGCTTGTTTTGGTTAAGGCCCCCCTCTGTTCCTCGGGGGTGGAGCTGGAGTCCTGGGAGAGATACACCCTTGACTTTGACAGGTAATCCTTGGGATAGCGCTTTATTTCAACATGTTTCCAGATGAAGTGGGTGTTCAACAAGTTTTACTATTAATGGTGTGCAAGTAAGCTTTTATCCGTTTTGAGTCGAGTTTGAATGAAAAAACAAGGTTTTATTTTAGTTTTAGTAATCTAGAAAATTATTTGTTCATAAAATTACAAAATTTCTCTTTTTTTTAGTTTTGTTAAAAATACTCAATTCGAAGTCTTATTTATTTTATTCATTTATTTGAGGTACTTAAAGTGCACTTTCTGAACCAACTGATTATATCGGTATACAATAATTTCTTTGAGCGAGAGTGGAAGAGCCTACCAATTTTGCTGGGAAAGGTATTTTCACATACCTCCCAGGGTTCTTTTACATGCCAAAATCGGACCGACAGCTTTACTTCCCCTCGGAAGGAAGTTGTGCTACGGATTCTTATTGTTCAATTGAGCATTTTAATTCATATTTTTTAAATCATCTTTATAAATCTCGATTTGGATTTAAGTCGGGGAAATTTCAGAGAATTTTATTCGTGAGATTTGGTGGCCATCCTAGTTTATTTTGAGTGTAATGCTATTGCTGTTCCTACACCTGACTTTCTCCAACTCAAATATCTCAATGAATAAAAATGGCCAGTCCAAACGAAATATAAATGTTTAAGGGAATTTGGATATCCAGCACTTGTTAGGTTAGGGGAGAAGGATGATGGCTTACCTTGAGTTTCAACTAAAATGGAGACATGGTTTGTTTATGTTTACCAGGAAAGTTAACGAGCCAAGGGAAAGGACCTTCCCTCAAGCCGTTCTAGACTTGTTGATATCAGACAGTTCAACGGACCTGGTGGAGCGCCAACACGACTACCTGCATGCTCTGATATGTCTGCCACATTTGAAACCTCTAAATGAAGATCGTGTCGCAGGACTATTGAAACAGATCCTGAAACATATCTTGGAATTGTTGCGATGTTGTAGAGAGGATTACAGTGTGGTACGGCCGCGAGAGAGCGGTGAGGTCACAGGGAACAAGATGGATGTAGATGTTCCCTCAGACGAGAAGGAGCGAAACAGGAACAAGAGGCTGTTGTTCATCTTCTCTGTGGTGTTAGAGGTCTGTGCGCACATGTTGAAATCTGGGACTTTGTTGGAGGTGTTGGAGTTAGGTGTTGTGGAGGAACTGCTGCGTAATGTGCGAGACATCGAGTTTGTTCACTTACTGCGCACCCTAGACGTGCTCCTCACCTCTATCCACCTGAGGGACGAAGGAGGTGTGTTTCAGGAGGACTTATTTGAGAAGCTGTTCCACGAACTCAAGGTCAACCTGTCTTCCCCATACACTGATGTAAGTTGCAAGCTCTCATTGGTTCAAACACTTGATGTGGTAACTTACAACACTCATCATCATCATCATCAACTGTTTCCAGCCTGTGACCGAGTCATTATAGTAAAATACCTCCATCTTCCACCATCCTTCCACCATCCTTCCACCATCCTTCCACCATCCTTCCACCATCCTTCCTACAGTAACTGCTTCCATTCGTCTCCTCTCTCACACACTTTTTGCTATCTGCTCTTACCATCTCTTTCTTGGCCTCCATCGCAATCTTTTTCCAATATACTTCATCTTTATCATCCTCGTCTCCATTCCCATTACATGTACATACCATCTCAGTCTTGATTTCTCTACTATCTCATGCACGCCCACTACTGGTCATGATTTAACACCCAATTATTGGTTGCTTTTAATCAAAAATATATCAACTAAACTAAGGCCCTTAAAATACCCTTATTTTATTCTTATTTGCCAGAAGATTTCTTAACATATTTCTTTTAAAATGAATTAACAATAATAACGCACACTTATTAATAAAAACATGAGTCTGACAAACACTTGATGTATATAAAATTTTAAAATAATAATAATCATCATCATATCTCATTCTATTCTTCTTCCACGGGTCGACATACAAAGCCTCTCTGCCAGTTTATCTATGTACTTTTCTTGCAACTCTATTTGAAACAAGTTCTCTTCTTTCTAGGCGGTTGGGGTTCAATCCTCGGTCCCGGCACAGATTTATCTGATTACCAAACCCTTCCTTCACCTCTGACAAGACATGTATTAATCACATCTTGTGAATGTGTGGAATGTCAGGCCTCCACCGTGGTTCGGATCCCACGTTAAACTGTAGATCTTCAATTTCATCTCACAATCACCCTACCATTACACATCAGTGTACATGTGTAAAACCCGAATGGGTAGTAAGACGCAATGATGATAATAATAATAATAATAATAATCTTCTTTCTACATCTTTTTTAATCAAGTCTATTTTCTTTGATATCTCTTTTTGTTCATTCTTTCTCAGTCTCACTCTTTCTGTTATATTTTATAATTCTTCAATATGGACCATCTTTTTATGTATTTGTTCCTTATTCTTTCTTTCCTTGCCCCCCTCCCCCATGCTTCTTACAAATCTCATCTCAGCTCCTATTCTACTTTCCCCTCTTACTCTCTTTGTCCATGTCTCTGCTCCATAGGTCACTATTGCTGTGATATGTTTAATAAGTTCCCTTCTTGCATTCAGATCCTTTTCACTTGTCTTACAGATGTCCTCCTACTTGGATCCTCCTCCTCATATATTCCTCCAGTTCTCACTATGGTACATCCCAACTATTTTCATTTAAATTTAATTTTTCCCTCAGGTTGCCCATTTCCCACTCTTTTCTTAACTAGATATTAATCCGGTTGACCGTGTATCAATTTGAGCTTGTACCTGATCTTTGCTGTCACCCTAAATACAAATGTCCTAGTCTCTCCTACTTTCATTTGGATATTGTTCATAACCATAGTAAACAGTATCGGCAAAAAACAAGACTCCGTATTCCTTTTCAAAACTCTTGCTACACTTACCGAGGTTCTCACGTCGCTAACTATGTTCCTTTATAATTCCTCTACCCTTTCAATAACATCTTATTCAATCTCGACTTTCCTTAATTTGTCCCAAACTCTCTTTCTATTAACTGCATAAAATACTTTCTTAATTTCTAAACAAAAATTACATTATTACAGTAGAGCCTCGGAAACTCGACCTAATGTTCACTAGAGAAGGATGAATCACAGTACAGTATCGAATATTATAGGTACAGTTGTACTGTACTGTAGTATTGTACGGTACAGTGACAGTAATATATGTACAGTACAATATATTACATGATGGTGTGTATACATACGTGTAATATACAGAAATGCAGTACAGTAGTGTACATATAAAATTGTGTTGATTCGAATAACACATTACTGTATTGGAGAACTAACAAACACAGCACTTGAAAAAACACCACGGTACGAATGTTCCACTCGAGTTAAACAAACTGAGAGGTTAGACAGTTGAACAACCTTGGATTGTGATGACTGGCGCCAACAACTGTGTGCACATGACCCTGTCAAGTTTCCAAAACTCTACTGTATATATTAATTTTAGTTATTAAACTTCTACATTGAAAATAACACAGTTCACACTTTACATCGCAGCGCTTGAGCAAAGAGATAATGGCCGCCTCTTGAAGAAAACAAATCGTTACTGCCTGCCTCTTTGTCCAGTGACAGCAGTGTAAAGTGTGAACTGTGTTCTTCTTTTCATTGTAAAGGCCATTTTGTGTTCGTCCTTTTTATTTGTTTATTCCCACCTTTCCTCCAGATATATTACAATTACCTCATAAAGTGAAAGGAGGTTTTCCTTAAAGAAATAAGTTACTAGACTTCTGTTATTCTGTTATTAATGGAAGGAGGTACATGAAAGAGTGCTAGAGACAAATTAAAAGGAAAGAATAGAACGTGTCTTGGCGTTCTTGACCTCATCCAAGGACATTATGGATTGATTTACTCCAAGAGGCAGCCACTACCTCTTTGTCCAGTGTTAACTGTGTTCCTCCCTCCCCTCCCCCTCTCTCACTATCTCTCTCTCTCTCTCATGCTACAAAATAACCTCTTTAGGAGGGGTTTTTCGGTGAAAAATGTTAGGCTCTGTATATAATACAAGTACAGTTTTTGGAAGGACATTTTTAGGTGATAACCTTGCACTCTATTTAGCCCAAAACAATATTTTAATTCTGCCCTGACTATTGTTTGTTATTTATTTGTTTTTATCCTTTTTTCTGTACCTTCTTCCTCATGCAACAAAATGTAGCTCAAAAAGTTAAAAGAGATTTTCCTAAATAATTATTAGACTTCTTATTCGTATTTCATAACTTTCATAGTTGATATAAGACACTGTAAGAAGATAAAGCCACACGTTTCAAACTGTCAAATGAACTGTGAATGTTGTATAGTTAATGATATTGGTCTGTGCCTCGCTAGGTCCGCCTGGTGACCCTGCACATATTCTCGCTGTTTGAGCGCTCGACGCACAACACCTCGAGCAATCTTGTCTTGAAGGAGTGGTCATTGTTCAGCCAATGTTTGGCTGCAGAATCTGTGTTGCCAACTGTTCAGGACTATAGGGACAAGCTGCAACAGTTGCAAGCCCTGAGCTACGAGACTGTAGCATCGTCCCTTATTCGCAATTCAGCCTACAGCCAGGTGAGCCAACTGAGACCTAAGTTTATTTGGTTAGCACTTAACTCAACACCAAAACTTGCAACTATTTTTTCGCAAACAATGTTTGACGTAATATGTGGAAAATCACATTTGAAAGCACATAAACTTGTTTTAAGCTCAAAGTAATAATTATTATTTATTACTTATTTTTTTTATGTTCACATGATTAAATGAAAGTATTTATTTGTGAAAATCTAAGTTTTCCAATAAACTCTAATCTTTTTACAACTTAAGGCGAATGGTCCTTTTCATTTGGCGTGTAAATGCAGAGCCATGGGAACAAACAGGTATCTTCAGGAATTTTTATTGTTTTGCAATTTTCTTTTCAGAAACGGTTTGTTCAAGAATAGAAGCATGTTGATTAAGTTATACATTTTATATACACATCTCTTCTATAATTTTAACAGTGATCGATCAATAAAATTGACACTATTCAATAGAAAACTGCCGGCTGCATAACAAAAAATAAGAAAATTTAAAAGCTTATAAACATTGATACATTATCATAGAAGGGGTGTTGAAAATATCAATATAAAAATTTCACTCATTCTAGAGAAAACTGATATTTTCAAACATATAATTTTCCCACAAGACCTGTCCGGTAGCTAGCGCCATCTACGTTTTCCTTGATCCATCTGTTATTGTTGGCGCAGAAGGATACTTTGGTCGGTTGTGAAGCCACACCACGCCTTTCACTCTCCCGCCCACCATCCCACAAAATAGGTTTTAGACTTGCACTCGACAGGGCCAAGGTCCTTAATTTACATATTTATTATGCATTAGTTTATGTAAATAGCACTTATGGCATGCATCATCATGATTTTTAAAATTAATTTTTAATTTCATCACTAGATTTCAGGAGCGGAAATATCTCCATGAGCAAAGATTTTTACAACCAATCACACCAACATACTTTAGACTTAAATAAATGTATCTAGCAACCTGTCTGATTTACGGGCTATTCATTTTGTGTTGCGCGTTTCACACTCGCGTCTGTTGAGTTTTGATTGAATAAATACTGGGCCGAGGGTAGGGACTAATTTTCTTCTAGAGGCAGAACATATCTTTGTCTTGTGGCAGTGGTGTTTTACTTGTTGCTATCCCTTCTTCCATATACAGAGGGCTCCAAAAAAATGTGCTCACTGTTTGATAGTCCATATATTCTGACAAATTTGACTTGCAGGTACAATTTTTGACACGGAGAGAGAGTTATGGTATATGTTCGAAATGACCACCAGGAGCGTCTAAACAACGGACTGAACTATGCGTGTTAGTGTATCTGGCATAATGGCAGCACATGACTCTACGATTGTTTCACGTAGCTAGTTGATTTTAGCTGGTTTTTGTCGATACACGTCATCTTGGATGGTCCCCCACAGATAGAAGTCCACAGGTGTCAAATCAGGAGACCGAGGTGAGTATTCAACAGCACATCTGCGAACTACCCACCGTCCGGGTAGTGTGTCATCCAAGTACGACCTGACATCAGGGGCTCCATCTTGTTTCATGTAAAACATTTCATCGACATACAGGGTTTGGTTGGCAGGTAAAATCACACACATTCACATTAAGCCCCGGTAGATTCACTGACTATTCCACATGAACGTGAGGGTTTTCAAAAGCACAGTAGACACAATTGTGGCAGTTCACAGAACCGTTAAGTTTGAATTGTGCTTCATCAGTCCACACAAATTCCTCATCCTCGCCAACCACTCACATTTACAAACAGTGAGCACATTCTATTGGACTCCTCTGTATAACAATAAAAGACACCTTTATTGAATCAAAAGTTTGGTTTTGATTTACAGTTACTTCATGGTGTATTATCAGGAATAAGTGTCTATGCGCGAACTGTCTGATTACTAAGTTCTGTTGTGAGTTATTGATGGCGCTAAGAGTGGTTCACCTGCAATGCGAGATTTTAATGGGGAATGAGGGTTGGAAGATATTGTTTGTTTTTGGTACCGCACTACGTTATACTACTTGTTTGGTCTCTCCGCATATTTACACTGAGGGGGTAAGTCTGAGGAAGTAACATAGGTAGTCACCGTCGCGCGTGTGTTTGTGACAGGTTCCGCTGCGCTACCTGCTGGGTGTGCTCTTCGTCAACTTCCAACTCTTGTGGAAACCTGTCACTCGACTTGTCGTGTCCTATGCCCACGGTCTTCCATCAGCAGAGTTCTGGGAGGTGTTCCACGAGCAGCTCTCCTTGGCCGTACAAGGTGTGAAGACGCTGGTCGAGAATCCAACCCCAGGATCTCTTGGTCTCAAATGTAAGTGGTGGCTTTTTGAATGAGTTCAAGGAATATTTATAGAGAGAAAATTATAAATAGGTCAAATCACAAAAATATACCATATCACATCTAGTCATATATCATAATTATCATCGTCATCAACTTTCCAACCTGAGGCCGTGTCAGTTCAATAAAATACCTCGACTTTCTCTATACTTCCTCCACTCTTCCCCTCTCCCTTACACACTGTGCTATCTGCTCCTCCCATCTCTCTACTAACTCATGTACTCCTACTCTTCCTCGGATAACTTCATTCCTAATCTTGTTTCTAACAAGCTCCTCACAAACTTCATTACCATGTCCTCCACTTTCCTAGTCTCTCTTACAATGTCATATCTGTGTTCAATTATTATTAATATCTAATATTCTGCTGTCAGGTGATGCTCTGAATAACGTGTACACAAGATTGAACTATTTGGATGACAAACCAGATTATGTTAACTACCGGATACTTCTGTGGAATGCGATGATAGAATTCCCAGAAGTGTGTGAACAGAAAAATAGGAATGTTGTCCTTCTCTTCCTAACATATGTTCAGTGAGTATGCATTTTTATATATAACCTTACTTTTTAAATTGAGAATTATTTAGTATAGAGCTAGATAGAAATACTGTTTTTATTAAGATAATTGAAACAAATCTTAATTCAATCAATAAAATGTAAATAATCATTGTGTATTCAGAATAACTATAACAGGGCTAGATAATCTAAGTTATACATGATTTTTTTTTTCCATACTACTACTGACAAATTGACAAAAAAAATTTAACAACACATATAAGAATTTTTAGAATTGAAATATTTAAATGAATGTAATTGTCACAATGTGGCACCAAAAGTATTTTATTGCACACCATTTGACATTTTCAATCAAATCTAGGTCAAGGAATGAGCGGTAACGATCAATTTTCCTTAGGAAGCAGCCATTACCTCTTTGTCCAGCGGTAGCCGTGTGAAGTGTGAAAGACATGCAGTATTGTGTTGTTTCTTTCACATTAGCATGTGTTCACAATAACTATCTATTTCTGACAGTGCCCAACGATTAATAAAACTATAGAAAGTATAGCAAGGCAAATACTGAACACATCCTAGATATCATGACATAGCCTGGGGACTGTCATGTTTTCTAGTCGTTGGAAGGGTCCAAGCTTTGCACTCCCTTACACTCTTTTACGGTACCTCACACTCCATTATGGTACCTTACACTTCATTACATTTAATTATACTCCATTATGGTACCTTACACTTCATTACATTTAATTATACTCCATTATACTCACTTGTGCTCCCTTGCGCTGCTACTGAATCGCTTAATTCCAGAGAGGAATATATGAGGAGCAGCTCGGAGACTTCTCGATGCTGTGATGTACGCATATCTGCAGACCAGAAAGAGGTAGAGGACACGCTCGAGACAAGTGCAAAGGGGCCCTCACAGAAAGCACCTCAGTATCACTCACGCTCCATCACCAAGTGAGTTGGAAATCTTCAGACAAACAACGTTTATAAAAATAATCAAACAATTTTATTGGCCTTCTTTTGGTGATGGCGGCAGGGATATCTTTACACGACTCGCATCAATTGTAATGATATCGATTTTCCTGGCTTTATTAACATTTGAGATCATATTTCCTTTTTTCAGTTGACTTGATTTAAACTTATCTTTTCTAACAAGCGGCCATGTTTCTTTTTTTTTATTTCATTTAGCTGCACGTGTCAAGGGCGTGGTCTGAATTCCGGGTAATATTGCGTAGTAAAAGAATAGCAGGTGTATAGAGACGCCAAGCCAGATTTAGTTTCGCGCTCAAAGATAATTTCCCTATTGGTCGATGAAAAGAAATTCGAGATTATCTTTTTCTACGGGGTTCACAATCAACAAGGCAGTAAGACGCTTGGCTTACTGACGCCAGTTGAAATGAACTCCTCTTCTGAGTTAGTTGAGATAGAATCCTCGTTTTAGGTGGTTGAGACTGACTACTAGTCTTATGTAATTGATAAAATAATGTGCAAATAAAACTTAACATATAAAGTACGAGGAAGTCTTAATATTCAACAATATCACACAATTATATAACCTCTGAAAATATATATATAATTGTTACAAATGGCGCTCAACGTGGAGGTTTTATGAGAAATGGCACGACAAGAAGATTCAATTGTAATCGTTACAATTGACATACAACGTGAGGCAAGAAGACAGCTAGATTTATTGTATACTTTACAATTGGCATTCAACGCGGGGCTCGACATAAAGAAGACATAAATGAAATCTTTACAATTGGCACCCAACGAGGGGCATGAAGAGTAAATCTTTACACAATACCTAGTTATTGTTTAAAACAGAGCACTCTGGGGCCTGCGACCGGGCAATTTTCAGTTAATCTTTGAGTCGTATAAACTCGCAAATACATCAAGTAATTCCAAGATAGCTTGATCAGCCCAAATTGGTAATGTTATAAGAAAATGAAATAGCTTAATAATTTGAGTTGGCTCAAATCCACTATTTTAGAAATCCAAATCTCCAATTTGCCTTCTAATCCTGAATCTGAATCTTAGAAAAAATTATGAACCTCATAGGAAATATAAATAATAACCAAATGCTAACATTATTTATTTCTTATAATCCAGTCATTATAACATCCATATATTCAGTTAAGTGTTAAATTACTGGTCTGGGCCTGATTGTTGAGTTCATACTATAATTATAATTGGCTTTTCTCGCCAATAAGTAGTATTAGAGCTTTAAAAGAAATCTCACTTGAAAGATTTTTTTTAAAGGATTTTTTTAGTCTCTAATCCAAAATGTTCTCGAATCCTCAAATCTTGAACATCCTTAAGGATTCAAGGGAATTGAATGTCCCATCCCTACATGATATTAAAAAACACGTATTGTTCTAATTATTTTTTACAAAGGTGGTGGCACAAGTATTTGATAAAGTTTGGTTCTAAGGAATAATCACATTCACTAGGTTCAGGGGCTATTCTGCGTGTTTGTTACAGAACTCTGCTGGCCCATCTGGCCATTTTCACCAAAATCCAAAGTCCCAGGTCCATGTTTCGAGAGCCTGAGCTTTGTAAGCTGTACCATGACTTTCTCGGCCACAAGAACTCTGAGGTCCAGAAACTGGCTTTGAACTGCATACTGACCTACAAAGATCACTTCCTAACACCGTACAAGTGAGGACTCCTCCGGATGTTATCTCTAGTAGCTCAGTCAGTACCTAGCATGGCTGTCCACTGAGACAAGGGCCCCGGGTTTGATTCTCGGCATGCCTGGACATTTTTATCATTGTACTTCTTACCTTTATCAGTAGCATGTCTTTCTACTGAGATAAGGGTCTCGGGTTCGATTCCCATGGACGAAATATTTATCGTTGGTGAAATGTGGGGTTTACCCTTTTAAAGTGATGAATAAACGACCGGGGACTGGATGTTGTGCCTGACCACCAAAAAAAAAAAAATTGAAGCTGAAGCGAATCTTGGTGTACCTCGTATTCGATTTGAATCCATGTTTGGCTTTGGCAGCTATTCAAAGTATAGTGATTATATTACACTTGTTTAGTATTTATTATACATTTCATCATTGTTTACGTAATTAAATATTTCTTATATTCATTATTAATTATATAACTATCACATTTTTTGGTCTACCGCCCTTTCTTTAATTAATTATGTTTTGTAAGGGTGGTACAATTGCTCTCTCGTGTGTTTACGCGCGTTTCCCTGTTAGTCCGCTAAGTGTTTTCCTCAAAGGTGGACGTGCGTTACCACCGCGGCTCAACCTCTCGGTTTCTTTTCATGGTTTGCACACTTAAATGAAATAACCTCATTCTCATCATAACTTCTAACTGTGCGACTGATCAAGATCATCCCATCACAACCCCAGGTAGGCCTACCTGGGTTACTGCACCACCGGATCTTCAGCATCAGGTAGGATCTCACCATGTCTCTTACGCCCACATCAAATAATTAACTCTCTCACTCAATCAACTCAAAACACACATATTTTACATCAAATAAAAATTAACTGAAATTACTTCAAGAAATAAAATATATCTTTATCATTTAGATTTTGGGAACAAGTTTGCTCTATTTTCTTAGTGGTACTGGTAAAAAAATTTCCTTAACACTTTGAATTTCAAGAAGGCCAAACCATTAAACCTCTTATGCCTTGGTCACAAACATTGATTGGTACCACCTGAAGATGAATATATTCCTCTTGAAAGTGTAAATTAAAATAAATAATAAAAGTTTGTTTATTTTCAATGAGTTTAGTGTTTCTTGAATATTGAAAATATTTTTTTAATAGTCTAAAATTCACACATGGAGCCATTTCATTTGTTTACTACATGAATCATTATGTTCAATTCAAATTTCTATTAATGTGTAGGCTAGCGGCAGACTTTAAAGATAGTTTAGCCCATGTGTGAGGATCATGACATTCCTTCAATTATTTTTAAAAAACATACAAAAATAGTGAGTAAGTTACTTACAAATGAAAATATATGTTGATTTTGATAAAATCTTAGATATGTCACTAAAAATTTAACCAAATAAAATCTATAAATTTTTATTTTATTTTATACATATTATATGAAGAATTAATTTATAAAGGAAATTATTATCATCAAGGTCACATTATTTTCAAGATTTGCTATAGGCGCATGCACTTTCAAAGTCAATTCAATAATTCATATGGCAAGATTTAAATGGATTTATAAAATCAAAAGTTTCCTTGCTTGTTGATTTGTAAAACAGGAAAACTAAAATTTGGTAAAACTGGACTTCCAAACCTGTAAACACACCCACAAAATTAACTTAAACTTGTATTTTTGTAAAACGTTATTCTTGTTCTTTATTATCTGTTAACATTTGTGTTTTGTTAATTATCTCTTGTGTGTGAAAGGTTAGTGGAACACCACAATGACAAATCCAATTGAATTAAAGCAAATGTGTGTTTTCTTTACTACTGATTCAGGCTGTATGCATAAAAAAGTATTTTAATACAAAGTTAAAACATTTATATGTTGGCAATAAGCTACAAATATTAGTGTTAAGAAAAACTATATGTAATATTTAGTTTGATGTTAGATAAATATACTCAATGTCAACATAATATTTTTTTCAAAATTAAATAGAAAAATATTCAAACTTCGATTCGGCTTTGAGAATATTTCTCATATTCGACTCAACTTCGCTTTGAACCAAAAAAGTGGACTTTGCACACCCCTAACGTCAAGTATTAGATGAAATTTTAAAAATGCTATATTGCAAACATAATTCCTACTGTAAATGGTGTTATTATCATGGTGTGGGGTTAAATTATATGACATTTTTATTGTGTGAACATTAATTTGTTAAAGTTTCGGATGATGAGTATTCATAGTCAGAGATTTTGAAGTTTCGCTCACTCCTAACATTTATTATTGTGTGAAATGGTTAATTCCAGGGAACAGCTGTTCAGGTTGATTGATGATCAGACGTTCAGGAATGAGCTGGTAGCGTTCAAAGTTGACAAGGAGGGTGAGGTTGTTCAAGATGAGCACAGGAGCGGACTCATGCCTGTTATTATGAGGTACAGTGCAACATTGCTGTATTGTCCTGCTCAGAGTCGCTGGAGCCTTGTGTAAGGTACTGACTGACAGTCAACATTTAGGTGAAGTGACAGCTGATAAACACATGCCGTCAGCTGTCATCTCACAATCACTCTACCATTACACATTAGCGTAAGTGTGTGTAACCTGAAAGGGTAGTAAGAACCACCACAGCCACCACCACCACCACCACCACCACCATATCAGAAAACATTCTAAAGTAGTTTATTATTATTATCACCGCGTCTTACTACCCGTTCGGCTTATACGCACTTACGCTAATGTGTAATGGTAGGGTGATTGTGAGATGAAATGAAGGACCTACAGTTTAACATGGAATCCGAACCACGGTGGAGGCCTGGCATTCCCCACATTCACAAGATGCCTTGTCAGAGGTGAAGGAAGGGTTTGGTAATAAGATAAATCTGTGCCGGGACCGAGGATTGAACCCCGGCTGCCAGCTCAGAAGTCTGACACCTTACCCCTAGACCACCAGGTCACCCTAAAGTAGTTTAAAGTAAGGAGTGGTAATAAATTTAAAACTTAGATAGAAAACTTAGGAATATCATTTGAAGGAATTAGGTAGTTTTAAAATTGGTGGATGAATTAAGTGACTTTTAATATTCAGAATATTGATTATATTTTGCTTTTAATGAGCTACAAAATTTCATACATACAAATTCATTTACAAAACTTGAATACAACAAATTAAGGACAAAAACAAAGTTTAAAGATCTACAGTTTTTTAAAGTAGGTAATAAAATTGAATTAGTGGGTTAGCATCTCCCAATGAGGTTTAATAAAGTATTGAAAATCGTCGAACTTAGCTTGTGTTTTGTATCTGATCTGAGAGGAATTCTCGCCGAGTGAACTATACTTAAATAAATGTAAGCTAGACATATCTCATATGTAGATAAAACGTTTGCTTGAAATTCATTAATTTCCCAAACCAAAATGTCAAACTTGCCCCATAAATATCGCATTTAGTATCACTTTGGGTTGGATGTGGTCCTCCTTAGCTTAAGTTGTCTCTCCTGGTTTCTAAGAGCACCTCGACATGTCTTACAGGATTCTGTTCAGCAAGATGTCAGCCAAGACAGGGCCCCGAACGGGAGGTAAGGCTGGTGGGGCGTTGAGACGTTCTTTGGTCCTCAAGTTTCTGGCTGGCTGCGAGCAGGACGAGATGATGATGTTTGTGCAGATGTTGTTCGACAAGTACTCCAGGAACATGCAAGGTGAGCATCTCTCCCCCGAGGGGCTTGGTCAATATTCCCTGGCGTTTGTCAAACAATACTGTTTTAAAAAAACTACTATTAGGGGTGAGCGAGGCTTTGAAAACTTTTTATTCACTTTGGATATTCTCAACTTTGACTTTTCTGTAAAAAAAAAGGAGGGGGGGAGCATTTTCAATAGTTAGCTATTTTATGTTAATAACAATATAGACAGCCAAAATGCATGTTTATGTTTAATTTAATTTATCTCTTGTTATGGAAATGACAAAAACTTGTATCAAAGAAATATTTTTTTTTTAAATAAACTAATTTATCAAGTTTGTATGAAAGAGAGGATGCCAAAGAAAGTGATGGAAATAATGTATAGGGAAAAGACCACTAGGAAGGCCAAGAAAGAGATGGGAGGAGCAGATAACAGAAAGTGTGACAGTGAGAGGAGAAGAATGGAAGCAAGTAAAGTAAAGGAGGAAGATAGAGGCATTTTACTAAACTGACTCGGCCACAGGCTGGAACCGATGATGATGATGATGGTGGTGGTGGATGGAATAAGTACTTTTTGCTTTAAAACACTCTAATTCAACATTCACTGTGGAAAAGTGTATAAATATTCACCATATAATATTATTTTGACATAAAACCTTACATCCACTACAGTTTTCCAATCTATAGTTTGGGTCACTTTCTTTATTCCAGCCATATATCTTTTTTCACTAGGCCTTTCTTAGCTTCATATGATTTATAATATAACTTAAGATGAGGACAAGCACAACATCCAGTCCCCAGACGTTAATTCATCACTATGAAAGGATAAACCTACATTTGATCAATGATATATTTTCGACCATTCCGGGAATCGAACCTTGGACCCTTAGCTTAGTAGATCTACATGTTATCACCTGCCTCGGTGGCGTAGTTGGCTAACGTGCTAGTCGTGTTGAGCTCGACTGCTGAGGATGGGGAGATCGAGGTTCGAATATCGGTCGGGTGAACTGGGGGTGGGTTTTTCCTAAATGGTTTTCCACTCTCCCTCCATGCAAATGCGGGTTCACTTCCTCTAATTCAACCTTCCCAATTCCTAATCCGTTAGCGTAATTAGTACTTAAAGCGTATAACCCGAACGGGTAGTAAGACGCGGTGATAAATAATAATACATGTTATCGACTGAGATGAGGAGTCAAGTAATTTTTGACATAAAACTCTTTTTATTAAATATTTGAATTTTGAGCAGTTTCAAAAATATTTTTTATATTTGATTTAAATTCGCTTTGAATAAAAAAAAAGGGGGGGAGGACTTAGAACACCCAAATTAAATATGTATAAAAAGTATTCTACTAAATTTTGAAGTAAATATTCCTAAATATTGTGACCCCAGGCTAGCAACTTTGTGTGTGCACAGATGAACCTGCTTCCATGGTGCTCACCATCCACTCATCCCTGGACCTGGCAAAGGTCCCCCACCCCAAGCGGGTCCTCAGCTCATTGAACCTTCTGCAGGTGGTCCTGCAGAGACTGGGCAGTCTGATGGGATATGACGTGTTGACACACCTAGTTCGAGTGTTGCTGTGGGTTGGTGGCACTGCGTGGTCGGTTTGGGAGCACAAGGCGGATGTCCATCCCAGATACACAGCCGCATTCAGGGACATCAGGTACGTTCCCAGTCGGCTACAGTCAGGTAAGTTGCCAGTCGGGTAAGCAGACAGTCGGCCACGTTGACAGTCGGGTAAGCAGACACTCGGTCACAGTCGGGTAAGCAGACAGTCGGTCACAGTCGGGTAAGTTGCCAGTCAGCCACAGTCGGGTACGTTGCCAGTCGGGTAAGCAGACAGTCGGCCACGTTGACAGTCGGGTAAGCAGACAGTCGGGTAAGCAGACAGTCGGCCACGTTGACAGTCGGGTAAGCAGACAGTCGGCTACAGTCTGGTACGTTGCCAGTCGGCCACAGTCTGGTACGTTGACAGTCGGCCACAGTCGGGTACGTTGCCAGTCGGCCACAGTCGGGTACGTTGCCAGTCGGCCACAGTCGGGTACGTTGCCAGTCGGCCACAGTCGGGTACGTTGCCAGTCGGCCACAGTCGGGTACGTTGCCAGTCGGCCACAGTCGGGTACGTTGCCAGTCGGCCACAGTCGGGTACGTTGCCAGTCGGCCACAGTCGGGTACGTTGCCAGTCGGCCACAGTCGGGTACGTTGCCAGTCGGCCACAGTCGGGTACGTTGCCAGTCGGCCACAGTCGGGTACGTTGCCAGTCGGCCACAGTCGGGTACGTTGCCAGTCGGCCACAGTCGGGTACGTTGCCAGTCGGCCACAGTCGGGTACGTTGCCAGTCGGCCACAGTCGGGTACGTTGCCAGTCGGCCACAGTCGGGTACGTTGCCAGTCGGCCACAGTCGGGTACGTTGCCAGTCGGCCACAGTCGGGTACGTTGCCAGTCGGCCACAGTCGGGTACGTTGCCAGTCGGCCACAGTCGGGTACGTTGCCAGTCGGCCACAGTCGGGTACGTTGCCAGTCGGCCACAGTCGGGTACGTTGCCAGTCGGCCACAGTCGGGTACGTTGCCAGTCGGCCACAGTCGGGTACGTTGCCAGTCGGCCACAGTCGGGTACGTTGCCAGTCGGCCACAGTCGGGTACGTTGCCAGTCGGCCACAGTCGGGTACGTTGCCAGTCGGCCACAGTCGGGTACGTTGCCAGTCGGCCACAGTCGGGTACGTTGCCAGTCGGCCACAGTCGGGTACGTTGCCAGTCGGCCACAGTCGGGTACGTTGCCAGTCGGCCACAGTCGGGTACGTTGCCAGTCGGCCACAGTCGGGTACGTTGCCAGTCGGCCACAGTCGGGTACGTTGCCAGTCGGCCACAGTCGGGTACGTTGCCAGTCGGCCACAGTCGGGTACGTTGCCAGTCGGCCAGTCGGCTACAGTCTGGTACGTTGACAGTCTGCCACAGTCGGGTACGTTGTCAGTCGGCCACACTATGACCACACACTGACTTTTCCAAGCCCTACATATACCTTAACAGTTGCGGTCATCATGCCAACCCTGTCTCTCTTTGTTTCAGGACATCATGTCTGGAGGCCTTCACTTATTTCTTCAACCAGTTTGAGTCGTACCCTTGGAGCATTGGGGAGATTGACGCTGTGTTCCGAGTGATGGTGTTCCCCTACTTAGAGAAACTGCCTATAGAGGGTATTCACAGTCCCACCGCACTGCTCAAACTGTTCTCTGCCTTGAGCAAACAGCCCAGGTACACCAACATCACAACACATACATTCCCTTCCATCGTCTTGGGAGTTAACAAGCTGTTTGGGTTGAATAGGGGATTGGTTAGCTTGTATTTAGAGTCAACCAATATCTCAGTATACGAATAACAAGCAGCTCAAGTTGAAGGGGGATTTCTTACATCTGAATCTCAACTATAAATACAGTCTTAAATCACCTCTCAAGTGTAGTTGTAATATCGTATTTATTTATTGGGAGTGTGCAAAGATTTTGAAACCTTTACCTAACTTCAAAACAAATATCAACTTCCACTTTGCTTCAACATTTACCGTATTGGCCCGAAAATAAGCCGCATTTTTTCAAAGAAACAGCTCTCATAAAACTCCAATGTGGCCTATAATCGCACTCTTAGATAATACACATTCAATGTTGTACCTATAGGATATGCATAATAGCATTTTTTATTGTTTCGTAAACATGATTTCCCTAAGAGTCTGCACGGTCTTCTTTGCCACATTTGGGAGCAATGGCGGCACAGGTCTAATATCCTCTTAAGAGCGTGCATCATAGCAGGCCCAACTCGGCTCCTGCAAGGTATGGAAGTTAAAGGAAATAGAGAAGACAAAGATATGCCAAAAATGTATTTGAATGATTACTCATTTTTTTCAACACAGTTTTTATTTAGATATTATTTAATATTTCAACAATGTTCTGAATTAGGAGCATATATTAACTCTTTATCTCTATTAATATTTAATAAAAAATGATCCACATGTAATAGTGTTCATATAAATTTACGATTTTGAGCAAACTGTATCACAAAGTTGATGGGCACGTGATGCACTATTTGAAACTCCTTAAATGTCCTATAGTTTTGACTCCCCATAAATGTTATTTAGTTTATCACCCCTTTAATCCATACTCACAACTTGATCACTCATAAATGGTAGACATCTGTGAAGCAGGTTTTTTGAGTTTGAATCAAAGCAAATACTATTCGCAAATTTTGAATACTTAACTAATTTAATTATACCCAAGTTAAATATGTCAAAACTATGATTCACATTATAAGAAAGCATTAAATTAGTTTTGGACCCTAGTCCATATTAGCTATCATTTTTATATGTAAATTTTTCCATATGTTTATGCAGCGATAGTTCACCTAGCCAAAGTTATGGATCATCCAAGGTTGTGATTAGAGGCTATAAAAAGGCTTAATAAAGACTATTATTGGGAATCAGTGCAGCCTATTTTCCAGACATTATGATAATAGTTAATAAACATTTACATTACCTCACAGGAACTATTATTAAAATATATTAACCTATTTTAGGCACATTGCGAGATTTCAATTGATTTAAACCTTATTGATTTTTTTTCTAGTTTGGTTTGATTCGAGTTATTGAATAATATAAAATTCAAATTGACATTATTATTATTGAAGCTTCGCAGACCCCTAATAAATGGTATACCTTGGAAAGCAATTTCCTCCAACTCCCCTCATTATCAAGCATCACTAAATAATCTCTATCCTACTCCATACTACATCAAGCTCTTTCACTTGCTGAACCTAAACAAATAACTGTTAATAGCATGAGCACAATGAGTCCCATTTAGTTGGTGGTTTCTCCACCAGTGGTAAAATACCCTTACTCTCTGCTGACAATAATATTCCCCTTTCCCCTGATAGGACAACTCCTAATCACTGAGATTATCTGACTAATTGCAAAACTTGCTTCAACTGTCGCCTGAAAGCCTACTGAACTAGTGGAATTTAAATATATTTATGGCACTATTATTCAAATTTGTAATTCAAACATGCGGTTTGAAGTTTTTGATTGAATATTCAGCCATTAATTATTCAAAATTTTGAATATTCCCACAACCTTATTGTACATACCTTTAATGATAAATAAGTATGTTGTTACAGCAAGCTCAAGAGTTTCCCTTCCCCAGAAGAAGTGTCTCGGAGACATGCAGAGGAGAGGGCTTTGAAAGAGAAGTTGGAGAAACGACTGATATTAGAGAGAGAGAAGAGGGCACAGGAGAAGAGAATACAGGAAGAACGTAAAAGGATTGCTCAGATAGAACATGAGAAAAGGGTTAAGGAGGAACAGACAAGGAGGGTCCAGGCAGAGCGCGAGCGAATATTGCAAGAGGAATGTGAGAGGAGGATACGGGAGGAACGTGAGCGAAGAGTACAGGAAGAGAAGGAAAAGGAGAGAAGAAGGCAGGCAGCTCTCACAGCTACAGCAGATATTGTGAGTTGATAGAACATTTATTATAAACCAGCAGCCCCTTCTTAACTAGTCTGTAAATCATTGGAATTGGCCGACTATTCCACAATTAATAATATAGTTAATTTCATGCCTTTTTACTAACAAAATTCACCAAACTTGTGGATTTTGCTAACCATAAAATACATTTATTTGGGGTTGGCTGTATTATGAATTGTATCAGATTCCTATTCTCTTTTGGCCTATGCACGGAGAATAAATTCAAAAGTACCTACATATAAAGCTTGAAAGCGTAGCAACTATTAAAGAGGCCTGTATAACTCTAGTGCTATAGCAGGCTTACAACACCACTCAGTAATTTCTATATCAACTATAATAACATAATATAATTTAATAATTATATAATTAAATATAATATAAATACAACATTATATTTATCTACCAAGCAAAAAAGAGACAAGTTTGAACAGACAACAGTATTGTCTAAGTGACCATGCTCAACTGCTAGCCAAACTGTCATAGTCCATTCTGTATTTTACTCTCTTCTGCTGAAGAAGGGGACTGATGTACCCAAAAAATGACAATTATGTGCTTTGTTGTGTTTTAAATGTGAACTTCTAGGCTTACAGATTTTTGGTGTGTAGGCCTTGCCCTTCTATCCTCCTTTCAAGGTTTAACCTGTTATTGGTAGATAATACTTTCTTGGAATAGAGCATCAGGCTAAACCATGGCTGAAATTAGGAGGGTAAGCCAGCAGGGCTGTGAAATCTGACTCAGACTCTTAGTTTTTATAATGTCCAACTCCAACTATGGCGCTTTCATAAATGGATAATGTATATTAATTAGTCATGACAAATTTTCATCCTGGTTTCCTTCATGGGAAACTTTTGTGGCATTGGGAATTTATATTTAAATAAATTTGTCAAGCCAAATTACAAATATTACAGGTCTTTTAAGGGTGCTCCCTAAGTCCCTAAAAATACCTTTTTTTTAAAGTTGGTCTCTAAAAGTTCCCTGTTGCTCCCTAATTCCCTCTTTCTTGATAAAAATTACTAATAAACCCATGATATGTATGAAATATAGTGCATTGAGCAAAAACTATTAGGATTAATAGGCCATGAAACGAAATCACACACGCATTGAAATGGTGTAAACAGTGTATTTAATATAATGTATGACAGAAACAACTAACCAGTAATCCGACCAACAAACTACTAGTAGTAAGATACAGTGACAGGGAGTATGATATAGAGATAGCCAACATAACACAAACTTTGCAGAGTTGCCAATACAACCATATTAATAAAAACAATTGGTAAAATATATATATTCTAAAGCAAGCTTGTCAAACATGTTTGATTGTAAGGGTATCATTGAACATTAAAAATATTGAGGAGCCACATCATAAAAAAAAAGCCAACTTTGTTCCTTTTTACTACAATAATAAAATAATTACTCTTTTTATAGAACAATAAGAACTACTGTGTTTTTTTACCAGAAATTTGCAGCAATATTCTTAAAGTGTGTTGAGTGCTAGAGGTGGTTCACCAACCAACCCTTAGGCCCTCCAGTGTTGCAGAAGTTAATTCTTTAAGAAGTCATAAAAAAATGTTAATTTTTATTTGATTCAATCTTTGTTTTATTTTTTACACTACATGAATGCTTTTTCTTACATTTTTTCTGTAATTTTAGGACCACAAAGCTAAGTAATAAATTACTCAAGTACTAAAATTTAATAGCATGTGAAGCACACATCTTAAAAAACATTTGTATGAGGAAATATATATTCAAAGTTTCACAACTGAAGGAAAAGATATTTCTTAAATTGGGAAAATGAACATTTGCTAACAGAAAAATTAAGAATCATCCTGAAATTTATTCTAGAATTTTAGTTTTCACCTTATTTTTGCTAATTGATTTATACTTGAAAAAAATATGATATAGTAATGCTTATTTATATTACTTTATGCACTAATATTATTTATAAAATGTTATTGCATGTTTATTTATAATATTTCATTATAAGTTTATGAATCCAGGTATCATCAAAACATGCTATTCAATTACTTTAGATTTTTTCAAATGAATACTAATTTGTAATTTACATAACAATTCAGATTAGCAATTTTTGAACATAGATGAGTATTTTTGCTGTTAATATGTTTGTTGGTGAAGCTGTTTTTTTAAAGCTGATAATTTTTCGAAGTAAGTCAAAGGTTTTTGAAGCATTTAGCATTTCACATCTCTAGTCTATATTTTGTTTGCTACACAACTGTATAATCAGATGATTGTACAAGAGTATTGTTTTGTTGTATAGATATTTAATCAGTTGTTCTTGGAGCTGACTCGTGATGTGTGCTGGAAAGTACTAACTGTCGAACAGATGCTTGTATGGACTTCAGAAACTTGTAATACCATCATAGAGGAGGTGTTGGAGGATTATCTCTATCAGATCGCCAAAGAAATACTGCTTCAGGAAAGGTATATAATAGAGGTTGAATTTTCAGTAAATCTTTTTTTTTCTGCCAGCCTGTTCAAAGTCAAAGCTCTTAAGTTTGTCTTGCATCTAGGTTAGTTGGAGAGGATCTAATGAAAAGAGGACAGCAGGGAGAGTTGTTATATACCATATTGGCCCAAAAATAAGCCTCATTTTTTTCCAAGAAACAGCTCTCATAAAACTCCAATGTGGCCTATAATCATACTCTTAGATAATACACATTCAATGTTGTACCTATAGGATATGCATGTTGTTAAATCGATATATCTCGCCACCACTATTTAAAAAATAAATTAACCTTGATAGTTGGCAAAATTATTAAAAAATAGTTGAACCATGACAGTTGGCAAAGTTATTTAAAAATAGATGAACCATGACAGTTGGCAATTTTATTTTAAAATATACGAAGAAATACTATTTCATTTGTGTGTACAATATTTGAGCCATAATGGCTGCAAAATAAAATTATTTTTTCAGCGCATTCTATCGGCATTATACACTTTTGGTAAAGTGAGCTTAAATATTTCTAATGAGATTTTGTTTCAGTATGTTGGTCAACATTTATTTTAATGTGAGAACAAATTATTTAAAAATATATGAAGAATTACTATCTTATTTGTGTTTACAATATTTGAGCCATAATGGCTGCAAAATAAAATTATTTTTTCAGCGCATTCTATCGGCAATATACACTTTAGGTAAAGTGAGCTTAAATATTTCTAATGAGATTTTGTTTCAGTATGTTGGTCAACATTTATTTTAATGTGGGAAACAATAACTTAGTATGTGTATTAAATGGACAACATTTATTCTATTGTGAGAACAATAATTTAGTGCGTGTATTAAATTCGGAAGTGCAACATGATGGATCATGTTGAGAAAAGAGTGGGTTTTAGCCAGGGAATTAAGTGTGAACAACTTACCTTTTTGTTCCAAGCATTTAATTTTGATTATGAATAAATTACTTTTTTATTTCCAAGTGACATCATTTTAAGTGTAAATATTGTGAGTTTTTTTTATGAAAGTGATTTTATTTAAGTAACCTAATTTTAAATGTAAGCACCAACCTTCAAACAATTTCTATTTTCAAATGATTTAATACACTGATCATATTTAAGTGGGAATATTGTTTTTTCTCTAAAAGTTGTCGAAAATTTAGAGGTGCGGCCTATATTCGGGCCAATACGGTATTAGGCTTCACTAATAAATATATTGACAGCTAAAATACTCAATTTATGTTCAACTACTGCCATTCTGAGCTGTTATGTTCATTACAAATATTCAAACTAACAAAATCTGTAGTAAGTAGGGATGGACAGGAATGACTTTTTTATTTCGGGACGGGAAATTAGTCAAAATTTCAGGATTCGGGACAGGAACGAGAAATTTTAAAATTACCCTTTAGAATAATCTTTTATTTAAAATATATTGATTTCCAAACTAATATGGTAAGACTTGTTAAAGCTATAATATTATTAAAACCCACTTCAATGGCTGCATGGTCTAAGGCACCACTCTCACAATAGACTAGACTACCGATGATGGAGATATTTAGTTTGAATTTGGCCGAGCGGTTTTTCCTAAATGGTTTCCCACTCTATCCACGCAAATGCAGGTACACCACCTCAAAATTCAATCTTCCTCATTCCTAGCACACTAGAGTAATTAGTACATAGATGTATAACCGGAGGAGGTGACTTGGTGGTCTAGGGGGTAAGGTGTCAGACTTCTATGCTGGCGGCCGGGTTCAATCCTCGGTCCCGGCAAAGATTTATCTGGTTACCAAACCCTTCCTTCACCTCTGACAAGACATCTTGTGAATGTGGGGAATAGCCAGGCCTCCACCGTGGTTCGGATTCCACGTTAAATTGTAGGTCCTTCATTTCATCTCACATGATGATGATGATAATAATAATTAATAATAATAATAATAATAATTAATTAATAAAAAATAGCCGGAGCGAGTAATAAGACACATTACTTAAAAAAAACATGCTAAAGGTAGTAAAAATAATCAAAAATAACAAAATTTTGAATTAATATCAAATAATACAATTACTAAATTAGTTGATTTTATTACATTTTTGATGGAAATTATTTTTAATCGTTAATTTCTTTTGAAAATGGTGTTTTATATTTATTTATTTCATAGGGAAAAAAGACTACAAAACATAATGTTTGGCACCTTTTCAATTCCTTCTTAATATGAAACTGCAAAATAGTATCTAGCTTTGAAACCTCTTAAATGTTCTCTCTGGGTTTTAAACCTCTTAAATGTTATTTTTATGTTTAACACCCCTTGTACTCTACTCCCTGTCTGGCTTACCAACAACAGACAAGTTGGTCCCTCATGAATGGTTGACCTTGGCAATCTACTTCCTTTCCCCCTTTCTCTCATTTCCACAGCCCAAAAGATACTATAATATATCTGTGTCCTTCTCTAAATCTTTCAAGCTCTTTCACTTGTTGATCCCAACAAATCACTGTTGATAGACAGAGCACAATGAGCCACACCACACGCCTTCCAACTTGTCTCTAACCCCCTCCCTATCCCAGCCAGTAAGTTTGCCAAATAACAAAGAAGAAGATGTATACCAAGGAGAATAACAGTAACTGCTAGAACATGTGTGTTTTGTTTCCCCGCCCTTGATCAAAAATATATCATACTGAATTGTGATTGAAAAAACCTAAAGAGTATAAATATTGGAAAAAATGGCCATGTTTGATTTGTAACCGATCACTAGAACAAAAAGATTGTGATGGCTCAGTTTACAATTTGTCGGTGTTAAAGCGAAAAAGCAAAATCACTAATAATGGTTAAACTCACAACAAAAAACTACCCGATTCTAAATTTTTCCATTTCGTTTGGATGGTTTGACTTTTATTTGAGTGTTAAGAATTGATGTGTAAGTAATCGAGATAAGAAGATCAATTATTTTGATATCCTGCATCAGTGTGCACATGAACCAACGAGTCACTAGGTCTGGTTAAGTCTGGGGAGGTCGGGCTTCATATCCTGTTCAGGGTGTTCCAGTTATTTTCCTATCTCTCTCCATGCAAATTGGGTTACATCTCGTCTAAAAATTCTACAATTTTTATCCCTGATCCATGCGGATATCCCGAACAAGTTGAAGTCACCAAAGAGGTGTAAGGGGTTGCTAACCCTCAGACCTGTCACAGGTGCTTTGTCCTGCTGGTGAAGCACGTTGAAGGACAACCAACCATGTGCGCTCTGCCCCACATCATGAAACTCCTGGGGAGCCCCAAGACTCGTCCTTCTGTCACTGGCACCATCTTGGAGATGGTGGAGAGGTTGCTTACACTGGAGGACTACGAGGGGGACGCCAGGATCCCCACCGGGCCAGTGCTCGCTATCGACACGGCAGCTGTGGCCAGACTCAACTGTGAGTGTTGCATCTTGATGGGTTGTGGGTTCACGGGTGTGCAAGTCTGTGTGCAAGTTGGTGTTTATAAGAATGATGCGTTCGTGTCGAAGGTTTGTAAGTACTCAAGTAGTTCTAGCCCAAGACAGGTGTTCTTTTGACATTGTTTCCCAATCTTCCTCAAGGATAATGCTAGTTTGGTTTCATTAAAATCAACCTTCTCTCGTCGTGTTCAATCAGATGAGATATTTTAAGTCACTATTAATCACCAAACACATTCTAACAAAGAGAGAATGTTAAAATGTTATTTAGTCTTTAGTCAGAACTAGCTAACGAGAAGTTGCATGAAAATGTTTTAGCACTCATCTGGATAAATAATACAAAACTTCTTTTAAGGCAGGCAACTGGGTTTGAGTCCTGGCTTCTTTGGCTTGATCTCGATTAATTAATTTGAGCTTTTAATTTGTTTAGGGCCAATGTTTCAATGTCAAATGCGTTAATAATCATTATCTAATTTAATTTTAAATACATTTGCGAGTCTTTTGCATGTTTCAGACACATTTTGATATTCCCTCCAAAAACTATTACTTAATACATTTAATGATTTATTTTATCCTGCTCAAGAATAAATTAGTGTGTTTAAAAAGGGGGGGTGGAGGGTGCACAGAAACCCGTACATACTGGATAACGTAAATTAAAATTACGAACATCAGTTTAATATTTACAGTTCTTTGTGATTTTGGTGAGTTGTTCAAATGATGTTAACATAAAAAAAAGTTTTCAAATAATTATAATATGAGTAAGGTATCATTTGATTCTCTGTATCCTTGTGAAGGAAATGATTGTATACAATAATTTATTACTTGCTATTTTGTTTGAATAAAAGTGTCTCATATATACTTCATTCACGGTAGGAATTACTCTCTGAAAGGTCTTTTTTCCTACCAATATCCTACTATATAATATAGTTCTGGTAGGGAAAAAGGCCTTTCAGAAAACAATTCCCATGCTGAACAGACTTTATACAGGATCTTATGCACCATCACCCTTAAGGTTACCACAGCTGTTTGTGAATAGGTTTTTTTAAAGACTGGGTTCAAGTTTTAAGTGAAACTTTAACTAATTTAGGCTATATAATACAACTGGACCTAGGCCTTTATGAAAAACATTGATAATTCTCTCCAAAAACTATTACACTAATAAGTAGGCCCTCCTAGAGTAAAACTAGTACAGAAAAAAAGGGAAATATTTAACATTACAGAGCATAGGCGTGACATTTAGTTGCAAGAAGGTCCTAAATAGCCACTAAAGTTTTAGTTTTTAAACACTAGGCTACCACAGCTGTGCGTGAATAATTCATTCTTAACTAATAGTTTCATGTTTCGAGTGAAACTTTAATAACTGTAGGTTAAGGGACTTGATACAAATATGCCTAAACCTTTATGAAGTGCTCGAAAACGGAATTAAAAATGCAAGTAAAAGTTGTTTTACCACATAACTATACAATGTTTGAATAAATAAAGCCTTGTAAAGGCCCACTTTTCAATTGATATGACTGGCTACCAAAATATAGGCTAGGCCTTCTTATATTATTTTGGCCAAACTATTCAATCATAAAATAATATTGCATTAATATTTGGTTTAGTACTAACAAACACCATAAGTCTATATATTTTTCATTTATTCTTTTTATAACTCCAATAGCTAGGCTCTCATTTTTTATATTTCAAAACTATCTCCAATAATCTATAGCAAATCAGTGGAAATAGTTTTCGTAGGTCTAAAACTTTTTTTTCAATCTAGCTCAACAAATTCTTCAAAATAATTATTTGTTCTTGTTCAAAATGTAGGATTTTTACGATTGTTAAAACACTCCAGCATATCATAAATATCTAAATCTGTATCAAATAGCATCATTAAACTTTGTCTTAACTAAATCCAACAACAAACATTGGAATGTTTTGAACACTCAGCTAGCAGAGTGGTGGCCATGTGGTTCTCTACGGTAATTAACTTGAGGTTTACTCACTAACTAAAGGTGACCTGGTGGTCTAGGGGTAAGGTGTCAGACTTCTGTGCTGGCGGCCGGGGTTCAATCCTCGGTCCCGGCACAGATTTATCTGATTACCAAACCATTCCTTCACCTCTGACAAGACATCTTGTGAATGTGGGGAATGCCAGGTCTCCACCGTGGTTCGGATTCCACGTTAAACTGTAGGTCCTCCATTTCATGTACCATTACACATTAGTGTAAGTGCGTACAACCCGAACGGGTAGTAAGACGCGGTGCTAATAATAATAATAATAATACTCACTAACCTCTACTCCTTCGTGTTAGTGAAACCTGAAATTTAAGCTCAGGTTAGGTGATAACTTAACATTGAAACAGGTAATAAACATCTTAAGCTGAGGCTATAATTTAACCTCAACAAAACCTGCCATTGAAACAGTGGCCCTTGGTGTTAATTGATCTCTAACATTTGCAATAGCATTTTTTGGTAAATTGTGTCTCTTACACGATAGATGGGAAAACCTCACTTTTTTTTACTTGAGATTACTAGAATATTCTCATATGTGTTTTGGGTTTCTGTGTATGTGTCGTATGTCATGTGTGAGATTATATGTTGTGTAGTGAGAGAACGCCTTAACTATGGCAGTTGTCTGCTTCTGCCTCACGTGGGGTCTCTGTTGGCCTACCTGCACTCCAGGCTGACTGCCAGCAAGAGACGTTCCCGTCTGTCTCGCCAGGAGCTTTCTGTACTCTCGCGAGTGTCAGAGTTGGCGAGTGACCCAATCACGAGTGACTCTCTGCTGCGTCTCTTGCTGCCCCTGCTGGGGCGAGGCAGACAAGAGCCCCCAGAGACAGTTGTCACGGACCTACTCACCTCAGTGGGGAACCTCATCAACCAAGTGCCGCAACCTCACAACTACCTCAGGTAACCTCATCACACATATGTCATAGCCTCACAACTACCTCAGATAACCTCATCACACATGTCATAGCCTCACAACTACCTCAGGTAACCTCATCACACATGTCATAGCCTCACAACTACCTCAGGTAACCTCATCACACATGCCATAGCCTCACAACTACCTCAGGTAACCTCATCACACATGTCATAGCCTCACAACTACCTCAGGTAACCTCATCACACATGTCATAGCTTCACAACTACCTCAGGTAACCTCATCACACATGTCATAGCCTCACAACTACCTCAGATAACCTCATCACACATGTCATAGCCTCACAACTACCTCAGATAACCTCATCACACATGTCATAGCCTCACAACTACCTCAGGTAACCTCATCACACATGCCATAACCTCACAACTACCTCAGATAACCTCACTCCTGTGTTTTAGTCTGTCCCCTGTAGTCAGACACAAAGTCGCAGTTAGTCAGTGCTGGCACTAGTAGATATGATGGATTGGTGTTGCAGGTCCTTGGCGCCGTTGTTTGGAACAGTGAGCCACATTACGCCACGCAAGCTGCTCTGCTCAGTACTGGAGAGTATCAGCAAACGTTGCGATGGTGACAAAGCCTTAATGTCGGGCGTCCAGCTGGTGGTGGGACTGAACGCCTGGGACGCTCGTTGGGTGGAGCAGCCAGACTTTATTCGTCGCCTCGACGCGTTCAAGCAGGTTCATGTGTCACTGGATGCAGGGGAAATAGGGTCGAATATTGGAGCTATCATCATACACAACTGTTTCTACATCCTCAGGAAGGTGGGGGTTATTCTTGGAGGGGGTGTTTAATGTCACAACTTATATTTGGTATAAAAATTAATCTGACCTCAACACTCCATTATGTGCCCTTTGTTTACCCTGTGAGCAAGCAAGTTTACCTTGCATTATTATACTATGATGTAGCTTAGAAGATAAGGCCATAGTTTAAGCAATCAAGGTGTGACTGCTAACCTCCAGTAAAGCAAAGCGTACACTATAAATTAATATTCATTTGGAATAATCTGAAGTAATTGAATTGCTTAGTGTGATAATAACTTGATTTTGTCAGTTTAAAATCATCACCATCATCATCTGTTTTCAGCCTGTGGCCAGGTCAGTTTATTAATATACCTTTTTCTCCCTCTTTCCTACCACCATTATTCCTCCTCTACTCTTGTCCATTCTTCTTCCCTCACTGTCACACTTTCTGTTATCTGCTCCTTCCATCGTTTTCCTTGTCTCTCTTACATTCACTGTCCAGGGTCCTGCTGCTTGTGCGACAATGGGGACAAACTACGCCCTCTAGTGCACATCTTCATGAAAGATGATTTGTTAAATATTAAGTAGAGATGTCACAATACCTAATTTTATTGATTCCTATTCTTAAGTTCAACCTCAATTTTTCTCTTCTCAATTTTTAATCTTGAACATTTCTTATTTCATTATTTTTCCAAATATCTGACCTCATAGAAAGAAAACATTTATTCAACTTCATAATAAAGCAAATAAACAAAATCATTATTATTATTAGCATCGCGTCTTACTACCCATTCGGGTTATACGCACTTACGCTAATGTGTAATGGTAGGGTGATTGTGAGATGAAATGAAGGACCTACAGTTTAACGTGGAATCCGAACCACGATGGAGGCCTGGCATTCCCCACATTCACAAGATGTCTTGTCAGAGGTGAAGGAAGGGTTTGGTAATCAGATAAATCTGTGCCAGGACCGAGGATTGAACCCCGGCCGCCAGCACAGAAGTCTGACACCTTACCCCTAGACCACCAGGTCACCTAAATAAATAAACAAAAACATGTAAATAGTAATAAAAAAAAATTCATTTTTAATTTTGATAAAGAAAAATATCTATTTTACCAAGTATTAAAGTATATCATACATGATTAATAAAATAATTAGGAACTACATTAGTAAGCTAAGCCTACAAATAAAGCCTCACTGAGTCAATCATTTATAAATAATTTTTAAAAAAAAGGTAGAATAAACTATTTTTGAAAACACAAGTATTTTAAATTCACCAAATAGGACCGTATATAACAGCAAATAAACTAATATAGAGATAATCGATTACTACTCATTCCGAATCTTTGCCAGAACTTTCATTGGGAGCTAAGTATCAAAGCTTCAAGAATTGTCTTACTAAGCTTGATTCTCGATTCTTTAAATACCAGTAATTATCATAAGTACTGATGTATCGAAGAATCGAGTTTGACATCCCTAATATTAAGTTATCAAAAAAAAATGTGAATCACTTATAATTTAATTTCTATTGTCTCACTAGATTTGGAATAAAAACAGGAGCATTCTAAGTTTGAATTCACTCTTGATGTGTCATCGCGCCTAGTGGACAGGTCACTCAGCTCTCATATTAGTGCCTCAGAGCTCTCAGCCACGGCAGATGTGTCATCGGGCCTAGTGGACAGGTCACTCAGCTCTCATATTAGTGCCTCAGAGCTCTCAGCCACGGCAGATGTTGACTGACCCAAACAAATGTTTGTAACATTCTGTCACCAGGAGACGGACCTGTCCTTGAGAGATAGCGCCGGCTACTGTATCCGGCGTGTGGCGCCGGCGCTCTGCAACAAGTACAAGGATGTTGGGCCAGACCGAGAGTTCTTGGTCAGCGAGACCGTGCTGAACCTGGTGAGGGCCGGTATCCGGGACAAGAACGAGTCAATGCGGCACGAGGCTGTGGCCCTTCTTGGAGAGATGGTGAGCTCATAGGTCACCCACAAGTTATCTGATGAGTGTGGTGTTCTCTTCACATACTTATATATGTGTGTGTGTGTGTGTTATTAGTGTCGAGAGTGTGACATGCATCCGGTACTGAGAGACCTCGCCAAGCTCGCCAATAAGGCAGACCCGGAGGTGGACTTCTTCGAGAACCTCCTTCATCTTCAATCTCACAGGAAGACGAGGGCTCTTCTCAAGTGAGTTCCACTCCTTTCAAACTCGCTGATCCACCACTGATGAGACCAGGTAGACTTGTACAGACATGAGTCGGGTGCTAGCAATCCTGTGTTTCTCAAACATTAGATAAAAATTATTATTTTAGATAAAGGATAAGATTTCAAGACTCACACTTGTTTCAATTCAAGTCTCCTAATTATAAATGTTGGAAGAGTTTTTATTTTTAAAATACTTTAAATGTCTTAAATATCATGATCATGATAATCATGATGAACAGTTTCCAGCCACTGTTAGGAACATGAGCCTTTCCGTATCTTTTCTTCCCACCTCCACACTTCCTTCTGCCATCTGTTCCTTGGTCTTCCTGCCCAACATCTTTAGTATCCTCTCCTCCTCCATTCTCCTCATAGTTGTGGCTCCTCAACTATTTCTCTCACCCTCTCATTTCTCCTCTCTATTTTTGTCACTCCTCTAGTACTTATAAAAATGTTTATTTCACATGCTTTAACTCTGCTTCCATCCTCCTCTTTTATTACCTATGTTTCCTCTGTGTATGATTGATACAATTTAGCCAAAAATTGGTCTTGATAATATAATTTTGTTTCAATTTTCGAAGCACCCAATTCTTTATTTGATCCTTTCAGTTAACTGAATTGTTTAGATTTGATTCTAGTTCCTCCTGGAACCACTCTGGATTGTTGTTTGAGGCAAAGTGTTTATTCCATTTCAGGTTCTGTCTGGTGGCCAGGGAATTGACCAAGCCTCCCAACACTCGAACCCTGACACAGTTCATCCTGCCTCTGGCCTCCTCTTACCTGTGCTGTGAGAAGTTTGCCACCAAGAACAGCATCGTGGACGCTGCCATCGAGGTAAAAGCTTTGATTCGGCTTTAAACATCTTTCATATATTGGCTTGGCTCGAGTTGAAAAACGTGGACTTACACATCCCTAGTTTCAAATATGCTTTAGAGGGTAAATGCTAGTCCACACTGGGTCATACAACTCTCCAGGGACTAGGCAACATCACCCACACATACACCAACTTGTTTCCAAACACAAGTCTCCTCCGATGTTGCGCAACCACATCTCATTAGTCCCGTCTCTATTTGCGATAGAACCGCACATTGCTGCATCTTTTATAGTCGTTAAATGACGCCAAAAGTGAAAAAGACTGGTGTAAAAAGGTATTTTTAAGACAAGGGGAGGATAATGGTGACAGTTTATTGTCAGGAGTATTATTGAATGGGTGCTCATTTAAAGGTTTCATAAAGACGATGAAATCTGATTTCAAGGAGCCACTTTGTTTGATAGCGCGCATGATTAAATATAACACATTTACTAAAACAATGAATGTAAATTAACTGAAGTTGGCTGCTGATACTTGCGTGTGGGTCCACACCGAGCGATGTTTCCCATTGGAGGGGGGAGACAAGATCCTGACAACTTTCTTTGGTCTTTTACCGTCAGATGATTTTCCCCAACAATACGGGAATTATTGGTGTGTGGCTTGTATCTGGTGATTATCATCCAGTGTGTATTAGACTCAAGGACTCATGTGTCTAGCATTCAGATTAGTGTATTATATTCAATCCTGTTTGTCTGTGCAGGCAACGGGGGTGGTTTGTCGACTTCTCCCCTGGCATCAATATGAGACGGTCCTCCGCTACTATCTCACCAAACTTGGCCGCCACATCGAGTACCAGAAGCAGCTGGTGCGCATTGTTGTAGCTATACTCGACGCGTTCCATTTTGACCTCTCCAGAGCAGACATCAAAGCGCTCGTCCAGAGGTCTAAAAAGACGCTGCTCATCAATTCTTCCATTTTGCTGGACATCGAGAAAGTCAAAGATGGGGAAAGTGTTGGGGATCGATCAATCGACACAATCAAAGATGGGGAAGGTGTTGGAGATCGATCAATCGACAAAGTCAAAGATGGGGAAGGTGTTGGAGATCGATCAGTCGACACAGAAATGTCAGTTTTTAGCGAGAAGGTTGAGTTAAACACAGAGGAACTCGGTACCAACATTGACGCTGACAAAGACAAAGTCAGTGCCAAAGAATGGGAGGCTTCGATGATGGAGTTAGGCGAGGCAATGACGGAGGAAGATCAGCTAGAAGAAGATTTGGAGGCGGCAGGCCATAAGGAAGAGGTCATGGATCAGAGCCCCCCAGAACAGGAAGTGATGACTCCTAGTGAACCTGCAGTGACAAGGAACACAGACAAGGAACACAATCCTCCCTCGTTCGACAGCAGGCCGCGTCATCAGAGTCATCTCGGTGGGTCTGTTGCCTCAGCTACACCGATGTATTGCCCAGCGCACCCAGGCCGAGAGCTCCCACAAGGTCAACAAAAGACAGAGAGGGTTTGACAGTGACAAGGAAGACATACTTAGGATCCCAGTAGCACTGGCCGCTGTCAAACTATTGCAGAGACTGCCCTCTGCGGTGATGGAGCAAAACTTGCCAGGGTATAAAATGTGCTACTGATAAACCTGTATCTTAACGTTGCTGTGTTATAAACCATCAAACATCTTTACAGTTACTATACAGGGTAGAAGGTATAGTAAATTACTAGGGACGTTAAACTCAATTCCTTACACACAATTATTACCGGTTTTTTCTTACCTCCATTACTGTTTCCAAACTATGGTCTGGCTCAGTTTTTTATTGAAGCCATATATTCTCCACTACCGGCTTGGTAGGCTTGTCATAGCTTCATATTCCTTATAATCTAACTTAAGACTAGGACAGGCACAACATCCAGTCCCCGGTCATTAATTCATCACTGGGGAAGGGTAAACCCCACATTTCACCAATGATAAATTTTTCAGCCATGCCAAGTATTGAACCCAGGACCCTCAGTTCAGTAGACAGACATGATACCGACTGAACTAAGGTGTCAGATACAATTATTAATGTTATTGATCTCAATATGACGGCTTTTGATTTGTCGACTCTCAAATCCCAATAAATTAAACTCCTGCCAATGAAAATGTTAGGACTTGTGTAATAACCGCACTTGCAATTAACTTGTGAACTTTCCATATAAATATTAATTTGTAATGTATGCAACAGCTAAAAATGGCAATTATTATGCATAAATTGAGTATTTTAGCTTTCAAATTCTTTTAAGGTTGTGCAAAGCTTAAAAACTTTGACTTGGCTTCAAAATAAATATCAACGTCAACTTTGTTTGAAAAAAAAATCTGGCTTTAACATTTATGAAGCTTCACCAATAAAATTATAGACAGTTAAAATTCTGAATTGATGGTCAATTGATACCACTTTGAGTTATTTTCATTACAAATTAATATTCATGTGAGAAAATCTGAAGTAATTTAATCGAATGTTGTGATAATAACATGATCTATCAGATTAAAATGAAATATATTACAAATATTGTGCAATAACTCATTTTACAATTAATTTTAGCTTAAATTTATATGAATAACCATAGTGTTATTTTTTAACCATAAAACAAGCAAATAAAATATTCAAACTTTTTTTTAATTTGAGAATATTTCATAGATTCAATTTGAGTTTGCTTTTATTTGAAAAAGTGGTCTTCGAACACTCCTACCATCAAATCCGGTTTCTTGTTGATTGTTAAAACAAAATGTCCGTGTGTCCAAAGGATCCTGATGAAGCTGTGCACGTTCCTCAAGTCTCGACTGGACAGCGTTCGCAGGGTGACCCGAGAAACTCTCCAACAAATCATGGTGGCTCTGGGTCCTTCGCACCTGGCTACTCTGGTCAAGGAGATGATGGCCTTGCTCACCAGGGGGTTTGAAGTTCATGTCCTAGTCTACACCGTGCATTCAGTGATGGTGGCCCTCAAGGGGATGTTTAAAGCCGGGGACATTGACGGCTGTCTGCAGGATATTCTGGAGGTAAGTACGACTCTTGGTATTCTTCACCAGACCTACCCGTCTGATTTGTTTAGAAACATTGCTAGATTAGGTCTAAGATGGCTATCTATTAAGATGATGATGATTTTTAATAGATTGAAATGTGTTGCTAAGTACTGCGGTGTAAGATCCTGTGTAGAAGAACTGAGGGAGTGAAGTTTGTAAGATCCTGTGTAGAAGAACTGAGGGAGTGAAGTTTGTAAGATCCTGTGTAGAAGACCGAGGGAGTGAAGTTTGTAAGATCCTGTGTAGAATACCGAGGGAGTGAAGTTTGTAAGATCCTGTGTAGAAGACTGAGGAGTGAAGTTTGTAAGATCCTGTGTAGAAGACTGCGGTGATGAAGTTTGTAAGATCCTGTGTAGAAGAATGAGGGAGTGAAGTTTGTAAGATTCTGTGTAGAAGGACTAAGGGAGTGAAGTTTGTAAGATCCTGTGTAGAAGACTGAGGGAGTGAAGTTTGTAAGATCCTGTGTAGAAGACTGAGGGCGTGAAGTTTGTAAGATCCTGTGTAGAATACTGAGGGCGTGAAGTTTGTAAGATCCTGTGTAGAAGACTGAGGGCGTGAAGTTTGTAAGAATCCTGTGTAGAAGACTGAGGGTGTGAAGTTTGTAAGATCCTGTGTAGAAGACTGAGGGAGTGAAGTTTGTAAGATCCTGTGTAGAATACTGAGGGCGTGAAGTTTGTAAGATCCTGTGTAGAAGACTGAGGGCGTATAGTGTCATTTAATTGTAACCCCTTCAGTTTGTCAAAGTGCTTAGAGATGTGATCCACTTATCCTGAAACTTAATATTGTAAATAAATGGAATGCAGTGATAATAAATCTACAACCAAGATCAAAAAATGTTATGAATTACATTTAACATCTAAAGTTGTATAAATATCCACTATATATACAAAAAAAATCTCTTTCGTTACACCCCCCCACCCTGCAGTTAATTATTTCTTGAGAGAAGCTTTTTTGACACTTAAACAGGGACTTGGATTTGATAACACAGACACTAGAGCTCCGCCCTGTGATCTCACAACAGTTACCTGGATATGTTATGCATTACATTGCTGATTATATCACTAAGTCCCTGTGCTCCGTCCCCAGGTGTGTCAAAAGGACCTGTTTGGCTCCCTGGCCGAGGAGAAGGAGGTGGTTAAGATTGCCAGAAACGTTCAGGAGGCGCGCTCCACCAAGAGTTTTCACACGTTCAGTCTCCTAGCTCAGTTCATCACCGACAGCTGCTTGACTGACCTGCTTCTGCCGCTCAAACAGGTCAGAACACTTCTTCTGTCTCACATTGAAACACATACATTGTTTTAGGATTTCAGCATTATTGCCTTTACCGATTAGGAGGGGAAAGGGGAACACAAATACACTCCATTTTTGAATGTTCTCTTACACCAACTCCACATTTGTTGAGGAACCAAGAATGGAAAAATTGAAGTTAACATTTAAAATCTTAATCGATAAAAAATGGGAACAATAACTTCTCTAATCATAGTTTAAGTGTTTTTGCTTTTTAACTTTATTTCATTCATTACATTTCTGCCATTTTGATCTAATGGCTTATTATAACATGCTTTAAGGCACTGTTTACAAACCACCTTAACGTAGAACAGTTTACCCAAACTCTGCAGCCAATCGTATGCGAGGAATTTTAATGTCTTGTCTTGAGTTGAGTCGAATCCGCTATTTTATAAATCCAAATCTCCGATTCATTTGTAAAATAAAATTTTTTAGTTTTTCCAAATCTGGAATTTGATATTTTTTTGAATCCTCAAATCTTGAATATCCTTAAAGATACAAGGGCTCGAGGGTTCCATCCCTAATCTTGGCACAAAGACACCTGCGCCTGAATGGGACCATCTGCAGTCATCCTATCTGAATCTTCAGACGAATGCTAATGCATTTCCTTCAATCTCCCTTATTTATCACAGATGCTGACGTCGTCCTTCTCGCACAAGATCATCTCCAGAGTGTCCGAGTGTCTCCGTTACATCGTCATGGGTCTGACGGATAACACATTCGTGTCAGTGGAGTCTCTGCTCATCTTCACGTACGGAGTGACCTCGGATAGCATCCCCGAGCTGACCTCGACCGTCAAGAAGAAGGAGCTGACACCTACACAGCGCGAGAAACTGTCGAGGAGACAAGTGGACACCTTCATTATCCCGGCCGCACCCAGGACCAGGTTGGGATATAGTCTGCACGCAATCTAGAAACCAACTAGCGATGGGTCCAAACTGGGAGTGTGCCAAGCTTTGGAATCTTTCACACGAATTTGGATTAGAAAAGTGGACTTCTCACAATTTTAATGAAAGGAAATATTTTTGAAAGTTTAAAATCACGCATAGCTGTGAAAGTGGCCGTAAGTTGGAAGTTTGAAAAGAGGAGTTCATTTGTTTCTACCCAGACCTAACCTACAGTACAATCCTCATAGGAAGAAGGAATCTGACAGCTATCAAAGCTACTAGATCTAATGTCATGTATTCATACATCAAGTCAAGTTATCTGCAGCTGCCACATCTGATATATATTACCAATAACTATAAAATAACAATAATAACACATTAAAATGTTATCAATGTTGATTGAAATACAATATGTTTGTATTTTATAATTGGCTCTTCCTATAAAGATTGGACTGTATCTCTCCTTTCTTCCCTATCATTCACATTACATTATTTCACCATGTTTCCACACCTCATATCGTCGCTAGGAAACTGCGGTCTTCTTTCTCTCTCACTTAACTGTTGCCAAATCTCCTCAGGAGGTAGTGTACTGGAGTAAACAGGAGCTACTGGCAACCTTGACTAAACAGCATTACCAAACTTTTGTTATATTTGAGGGGAGATTGATCTCACAAACACAAGAGAATGACAAAGCTGTTTTCCAATAGTATCCATGCAGTTCCCTCAGTGATGATATCCATTCTAAGTCATTAGGCGGTTATTTGTTTTTATAATTCTATTACTGACCTGTCATGATTGAACTCTTAGGTACGGAGCTATCACGGCCACGGCCAAAGTGTCGGCGAACACAAATGCTCACGTTCTCGTGGAGTTTGGTCTTCGTCTGTTCCACACCCTGCTCAAGAAGGAGAGACTGCGCTCGGGCGATTACAGGGGGTTCGTTGACCCTCTTGTCCCATTGATAACCAACTGTCTGAATGCACCACAGGTCAAGGTAAGATAGTCTCTCAGATTATAATTAAGGATAAGATCCTTGAATCCTTAAGGATTTTCAAGATTCAAGGATTTGAGATTCATATCTTTTATTAAAAAAGATATTATTTTCAAGTGAAATTTTTTTTTTGAGGTCTTTAATACTGCTTATTGGTGTTTAAGAGCCAATGGACTCAACAACCAGGCTCCAGAACAGTTACTTAACAGAATTAAGAATCAAATAGCCAACGCTATTATTTATGCATTATTTTTAAAAGGGGGGATTACTCCATCTGATATCATACACTTAACAGAATGTATGAATGTTATAAAAAATATATTATAAGAAAGAATGTTAGCATTTAGTTACTATTTGTATTTTCTATTATTCTACTATATTCTCCTTTTATGTCCATAAATTATTCCAAGATTCGGTTTTGTAAAGTAGTGGATTCAACCCAGCTTTAGCTGTAATATTTCATTGAATAAATATTATTGAATTACGGAAAATGAAGAACAAATACGAGGTTAAAATTTAAGAAATGGAATAGAGAAAAGTAGTTCGACACCTTTGACCAGTTGGTAGCGTGTCTGTCTACTGCGCTAAGGGTTCCGGGTTCGATTCCCAGCATGACCGAAAACTTATTATTGATAAAATATGAGTTTACCCTTTCACATTGATAAATTAATGGCTGGATACTGGATGGTGTGCCTGTCCTAGTCTAAAGTTAGATTTTAAGACATATGAGGCTACAACAGTCCTAGCAAGCCGGTAGTGGAAAATATATTACTTTTAATAAAAAACTGAGCAGGCTGGGAACAGTAATGGATGTAAAAAATATATATATATAGAGAAAAGTTGAAATGGTAACATCTCTTGTTATTAATGATTGTCTCCAAGTAATTTTAAGTTGTTCCAAGTGAAACTTAAATGTTAGATATTGAGCTCACTTCTCATATATATGTGAGTTCACATTTATTATTAGATTCAATATAACATTATTCAAAGTGCTGCTATCTATACAATGTTTACATTCAATATAACATTATTCAAAGTGCTGCTCTCTATACAATGTTTACATTCAATATAACATTATTCAAAGTGC
>CABFVZ010001478.1:167945-194957 GCA_902151445.1 Timema monikensis
TCTATACAATGTTTACATTCAATATAACATTATTCATAGTGCTGCTCTCTATACAATGTTTACATTCAATATAACATTATTCATAGTGCTGCTATCTATACAGTGATGTCATAACTGAAAAACAGTCAGCTGTGGACAGTCAACTTTACAGTTCAACCAAAAGCATCAGTCTACTCTCTTGACCTGATGAAGTTGTCTGTGACAGTGAAAGCTTGTCCTTAAAAATGTGTTTGTGTGTTTTTTAGTGTTCTATCTAAACAATTTCTACTCCAGTATCACCAAAGTAAGTGTGCTGGCTATATCCTTCCTAATTTAAACCATGATTTAGCCTATTGCTCTATTCCACATAACCTTATTTTTTAATTCAAATTTTAATGTTCCTCAAGTTCTAATAAATCTTTGAGGGAATGTTTTTTTTTTGTTCCAGTTGGTGACCCTGTGTATCCAGTGTCTCAGCTGGGTGTTGAAGATGGACCTACCTTCTATCAGAGCTAACATTGACTCTATATCGTCCAGCCTGTTTGCGCTCCTCCACAAGTATGCGGTGGCTGGACTCAGCAAAGGAGACAACTTCAGTCTAGTTGTCGCAACATTCAAGGTGACATTAGTAGATATTGTCACGCTATCTTGATAGTAAACAAGATCCTGACTTCCTTATTCATAGTCGAGCAATCTACAACTCACCTTAACACCGCTCTTAACTATTTGTTTTGATATTAAAGTAGTCATGAAAAGTGACACAGTAAAAGGCCCATATTTTACAGTTTTTATGACAAAATACATCTCTAGTTAAAATAAATAAAAACTTTGCTCCACTAGATACATTTAGTTAAATTTTCTACACTGTTAGTATCAACAGTTGTTGCATTTGACCAGGACATTTTCTTGTCATTTAATATGTTTTTGTTCATATGCCGCAATGCTCAGGACAACTATCCCAATGATTACTGTGTGTATCAAATTAAACAAAACATATTTCCCAAAGAAATATATATTTTTTTGTTGCCAAAAAATATCTTTTGTATTAAAAACCTTTGGAAAAAATGACTGGATTATAATGAATAAATATTAAAATGACTAGAGATAGAAAAAGAATGACATAACAGGAAACTGGGTTCAAATGTTTTAATAAAACACCACAGAAATTTTTGGAGCATATTGGGTGCTTCTATAGCCCCAAAAATGACTAATTTCTATGTTTTGTAGTACTTGTCCCTTCCATTGAATGTTTGGTAGGGAGTTAATAAAACACAAGCAATTAGACACAAAATAAACACACATAACTGTACACTTTGTGTGCAGCTATTGAAATGGTCAAGGTCGTATTACTCACCACATCATGCTGACACAAACATACGTCTAGCGATGTTAAAAACTGTGTTGAGGTTAGTAGTGCTCATTGATGGTTCCAGGTAGTGACGGTGCTCGTAAGAGACGTCAAGTCCCACACCATCTCAGAGGACCAACTCAAGACTCTGTTGCTGTACGCGGAGCAGGATATCCACGACCACAGTCGTCAAGCCACCGCTTTCTCTCTTCTCAAGGCCATACTCTCTCGCAAGTTGGTAGTCCCAGAGATGGGGGAAGTGATGAACAAGGTGGCGGTACTATCCGTCACCTCCGAGCTCGGCCACGTCAGGATGCAGGCCAGGCAGGTGTTCCACCAGTTTCTGATGGACTATCCTCTGGGCAAGAAGCTGACCAAACACCTCGGCTTCCACATGTCTCAACTGAACTACGAGCTGAAACCAGGGCGAGAGTCGGTTCTAGAGATGATACACACCATAATCACCACCTTCCCTCTGGTAAACCTCCACCACTAGTGGGAGTTTCTCTTTGAAGTCTAGTGTTCAAATACTTGTCATATCACATTGTGAGTTGTGAATATACCCAACATGTCGAGCTTGCTAGAATCGTCACCAGTGATAATGTCCGCAGCCCGTGTTAGATGAGCAGAGTGAGCTTCTCTTCATGATGTTGGGTGCCCGATTGGTCAACGATGAGGCCCCCGAATGCCGCAAGATGGTGGCCCAAACCCTCAAGGCCCTGCTGGGACGTCTCCCTAACAACACCCGGGACCAACTTTTTGACATCGTCATGTTGTGGCTGCAGGACTCCAAGGTAACAACTTCCTGCTACTCCAGGACTGGTCCTTAAACCCTAATATTACAGCTCCTCGTCTCCTGTTAGAGACAAAGCACTGAAAACTTTGACAATTCCGAAGCTTCATATTGACTGTTAAAATACTCATCTATAGAGACCTGCAAAAGGTGAGGTTATTTTTCTCAAAAAGATTGAATGTGGCTAACATTACAAAATGGCAGTAGTTGGCCATAAATGTATTATTTTGGTAGTATATTTTTACTAGCGAAGCTTGGTAATTGTCAAAGTAATAGAAGCTGACATTTGTTTTGAAGCTTCGCACACTCAGTTATATAAACAAGCACAATGTATTATTTTTCAAGTATAAAATATTGGAATATTTCATGTACTCCATTTGGGTTCGTTTGGAAATGAAAAAGTGGACCTCACACACCCTTCAAAAGATAAAACTTTTTTGAGTTAATCTAAAATCAAATAATTATAATTCCAAATAAAAAAAAAATAGATGCATGGTGGGATGAACAGGTGAAAGAGACACACGGTGGGATGAACAGGTGAAAGAGATACACGGTGGGATGAACAGGTGAAAGAGATACGTGGTGGGATGAACAGGTGAAAGAGATACATGGTGGGTTGAACAGGTGAAAGAGATACGTGGTGGGTTGAACAGGTGAAAGAGATACATGGTGGGATGAACAGGTGAAAGAGATACATGGTGGGATGAACAGGTGAAAGAGATACATGGTGGGATGAACAGGTGAAAGAGATATGGTGGGATAAACAGGTGAAAGAGACACACGGTGGGATGAACAGGTGAAAGAGATACACGATGGGATGAACAGGTGAAAGAGATACACGGTGGGATGAACAGGTGAAAGAGATACATGGTGGGATGAACAGGTGAAAGAGATACATGGTGGGATGAACAGGTGAAAGAGATACGTGGTGGGATGAACAGGTGAAAGAAGCTGCAAGAGAAAAGAAGGAAGCATTCAAAGGAATGATCGCTGTCAAGAGTGAAACAGAACGTAAGAAGTTGTGGGTACATATACGAAGAGAAAAAATAGTAAGGAAAAAGAATGCAGAATAATTTTAAAGGAAATAAGAATCTGTTCTAGAAGTGGGTAAAGAAAATGTAACAAGGAGTACAAGGAAAGACCTTTGGCATTCATAATGAATGCGGTGAGATGATCTGGGATGAAAATAGTATATAAGAGAAGGAAAATAGAGCAAAATGGCTCTATTAAACTAAACTAAACTAAACTAAACACCAGAAAATTGTAAGCCTCAAAGTTCACAATTGAAACACAACAAAAACAACATATTTTTATTTTTTTCGGGCCACATCAGTACAGAAGAGAGTGGAAGAAGGGAAACAATTTACCCATAAAATTAGATTATTGTGTGTTTTGTTGTGTTTCAATTGTGAAATTTGAGGCCTACAATTTTCGGTGTGTAGGCCTTATGCTTCTATTCCCCTTTCAATATTTTATTTAAATCAATCACAATGCATTGGTAAAAACTCGTCTCTTTCCACCGTCAACTGAACAGGTGAGCCATCGTCAAATGTCGGTGCAACTGTGCGGAATATTCGTGCAAGTGGAGCAGAAAAAGTTTGAGCGTCGCCTGGTGGTGTTGGTGCCAGTGCTTCTGGACCAGCTGGCACCAACGCCATGCGCCGACGACCTCCCGGGGAGGTTTGTTAGGGCAGTGCCAGTGGTGGAAAGCTCTAATTGGTCAGAGGAGGAGCAGCACCAACATGACCACCGGTTGTTCCAGACACTCCAAACCCTCAACAAGATCTGTGAGCACTGCCCTGCTTTGTTGAGTGACGCCAAATGGTCCGAGACTGTTCAGGCACTAGCAGGTATGTCAAGTACTAGCTCCTGTGATGTTCACTTAGCCTAGTGGTCCTGGAGACTGTTCAGGCACTAGCAGGTATGTCAAGTACTAGCTCCTGTGATGTTCACTTAGCCTAGTGGTCCTCTGGAGGTGACCACAAATCAAGAGGATCTTAGTTCCATTCAATTACTACTTAAAATAGTTAGTATTTTTGTAAAGGTCTATTTTTATTATCCGGCTAGAGTAAGATTCCGGAAGAAGAAACTTTGAGAGAGCAAACATAAATTTCTTTGTAGTCACCATTTTACTATTTGGTTGTTTGTTAATGGCGAACTAACTTGAGTTCTTCCATTTGTTTTCTTGGGTCCAAATATTGATGGTCTCTAGAGCGCAGCTCTGGATTATATGATCTACATCTATTGAATTATTATATGGAAGAAAGTACAGGAAAGGTGGCTAAAACAAACACAATGAAAATAACAACACAGTTCACACTTTATGTACACTGCTGCCACTGGACAAAGAGGTAATAGCTGCCTCTTGAGAAACTTGATTGCTACCACCCAATCTCCTGACCTAGGTTTCATTCTGTCAAAACTCATCAGGCGGGACTGTGAAACACAACTTACTAAAAGAGGCGATTAAAATGGAGAAAAATGAAAATGGTAAATAATTATCAGACGCTTATATAGGAACATGTAAAAGGGACAAATGTAATATATGACGAACACACGATAGTCCATTTTGTGTTTGTGCTCTTTTATATGTTTCTATTCACTTTTCCTGTACCTTCTTCCAAATATATATTACAAAATACCTCAAAATTTTATAATAAAGGAAATTGATAAAACTAAAGAAAGAGGAAAAATAAACTACTAAGAATAAGAATAAATTTGATGAAGAAAGCCCACCTAGGGAAAGAGGAAAGATGTGGGAAGAATCCAATGCACAAAGGTGACATCTTCTTCCTTTCTTCTGTCTTCTATAGTTGAAGTAGTCAGTCACACATTTTAACACAAATATAATAATATTTCGGCATTGCTGCCTTTATCAAACACAAAGAAGAAGAGAGTACAAATAACACAAACAATGGAGATGGAGTAATCCAGTGTTTGTGTTATTTGTACTCTCTTCTTTATGTTTGATAAAGGCAACAATGCCGAAATATTATTATATTTGTGTTAAAATGTGTGTGTGACTACTTCTACTATAGAAGACAGAAGAAAGGAAGAAGATGTCACCTTTGTGCATTGGATTCTTCCCACATCTTTCCTCTTTCCCTAGGTGGGCTTTCTTCATCAAATTTATTCTTATTCTTAGTAGTTTATTTTTCCTCTTTCTTTAGTTTTATCAATTTCCTTTATTATAAAATTATCTAGCCATTGGGCCACCTCATTTTTGAATCAAAATACCTCAAAAGAGAGTTCTATCCATTGCAGGGTCAAATTGTCTACAATCATGAGCTGTAGAATAAGATGAGTGTTGCGTTGTGGTAGCCTCATGTTATTACTGTGCACAAATTACATGTTGATCAATTTTCTGTGGGAATGGGGTGCGGGGAAAAAGAAAATTTAAAATTATTTTTCTCGCCTTAGGCTTATATATCTATTTTTCAAATTTATAATTTTACTCTAAACCTGGCAACTTGGGCAATTTTATTCCAAATAAAGTCTGGGTAAAAGACAAACTCTGATTAGGTTATAATTTTGAGATCTGAACATTACATTTAAATTCTGTGATTTTGTAGAATTATTTAAAGGAAAAAATTATGTACACAATACTAGTATATCAATTAATTTTTAAAGTGTAAGTTTTCTAGATCATCATTATCATCATCAACTGTTTCCAGCCTGTGGAAGGGCTAGTTTGGTAAAATGTCTCCATCTTCCTCTTCTCTTCCTCCTTTAATTTCTTCCATCTTCTCGCACTCGTTTACTTTCTATTATTGCTCCTCCCATCCTGTTCCTGGTTTCCTTGCATTGTTGCATTACTAAATTTGAATAGTAAATAAACCATTAATTTCCATTTCCTGTGCCTGTCCTATATTATATTTCTTCCTATCTAAATGTCCATTATTCTTTACCAATTTCCTTTTTATGTTTTTTTGTTCCCTCTTTTAGGAAGTTGTGTTTCACACTCTCTCCTGATGAATTCTGATAGAATGAAACCTAGGTCGGGGGAATTGGACGGTAACGATAGATTTTCTTTAAAAGGCAGCCATTACATATTTGTCCAGTGGCAGCAGTGTAAAGTGTGAACTGTGTTCTTCTTATCGTAAAAACCATATTGTATTTGTTACCTTTTTATAAGTTTGACTCCACCTTTCCTGATCCTTCTTCTAAATATAATAAAACCATTAAATGCCGATGCACTGATAATCTCCGTATCACGATGTGTAGATACACTTCTACTCTGTACTCTTTACTCACACGTATTTGCCTCCAGACAATGCTCAACTGTTCCTGGCACATTCCCACGAGTGGGTGCGTCTGGCCGGGGCTCAACTCTTGGGGCATGTCTTCAGTTCGTTGGACCCCCAACAGATAGCAGTAGCAGCCGTGTCCTGCACCGGCGCGTCAACGGGAGTTCTAATGACTCGAACCAGGAGCGAACTCAGGTCACTGGTCCTTGACCTGTGTGCGGTGCTCCAGTTGGGGAACACGTTGCCGGATCTAGTAGAGCAGGTGATGAACTAATCTTGGCGCACTCGCAGGATTAAATCCACAAGAATGGATGGAACTCTTGAACCCTCGAATCCTTAAAGATAGTTTATATTACAAAGATTCAAGAAGATAAATTATCAAATTTAAGATTAAAAAAAATTTATTCAAATTTTGAATATTAATTTGTTCTAGAGCTCCACTGAATATATGAATGTTATAAGAAAGAATGTTCACATCAAGTTATTATTTACATCTACCTTTTGTTCCTCATCGTCTCTTTCCAGGATTTGGATTTAATTTTGAGTTGTGTAGATAAAACAAATGTTCACCCCATTCATGAAATAGTGAATTCAACAACTCCATTGGCCTGACGCTTGACATGCCCTTGTCTCCTCGAATGTTGCAGGTGATCAAGAACTTGGTATTTCTTGCCCGGATACTGCAAGGCGTGTCCGAGCAGGATACTCAGGCTAGAGACCAAGGGGTAGACTGTGCGATGGACGACAAGGAAGATGAGAGTCTAATAAAGATCTCGCTCGCATGGATGATACGTAGAATGAGAAGGATTGTCAACACCGAGATAATACAGACCCCCAAATCAACTCAACTGGTACATTAATCTGAATATTGTTAACTCTTGTGGATCAGGAAATGCCCTGACAAGTAAATAAATGTAGTAATTAATGCTAAAAGCCATAGCTTATACATATAAGGGTTGATTTCTCCCCAACCCTTAATTTGATTTCATTCCCCAATGAACTTGACCTGTACAACAGTTCAAAAAACCACTGTGCTAAGTTTGAATTAAATCGGTTAGTGAGTTAAAAAAAACTATCATGAGACATATCCACCACAAACAGACAAATCTAAATTGGTGGAGTTAAAACGGAGAATTCACTTCACTCGTTCATTAAATCAAACCTCATGATAACACTTTTATTTGTTGATACACTCGGACAGTAGTTACTAGATCGCATAAATTTCCCACCCCAACTTGTTTTTACCCCCTATACCCTGTGCGACCACATCGCTTGTACACCCCTAAGGGTGGCCCTGCGGTGGAGTGCAGTTGGAGTAATATGTAAGAGCTTACATTCAATTAATTTGTTACTACTCACTCTCCTTGTCTGCTGAAGAAGGGGCCGGATGTGTTGTGTTTTACTTGTGAATTCTCTTCCTCTCACTCCAACTCTTGATTTTAGCTGTTCCTTCTATCTCTTTCTTGGTCTCCCTCCTTTCACCCGCCTCGGTGGCGTAGTTGGCTAACGCACTTGTCGTGTTGAGCTCGACTGCTGAAGACGGGGAGATCGAGGTTCGAATCTCGGTCGGGTGAACTGGGGGTGGTTTTTCCTAAATGGTTTTCCACTCTCCCTCCACGCAAATGCGGGTTCACTTCCTCTAATTCAACCTTCCCAATTCCTAATCCATTAACGTAATTAGTACTTAAAGCGTATAACCCGAATGGGTAGTAAGACGCGGTGCTAAATATTATTATTTTTTATCTAAAAGAAAATTTGGAAGAAGGTGTAGGAAATATGTAATGAAAGCTATAAAAGGGCACAAATGTGTTGGGCAGCGGACGGCCGTGTTCAAGTGGTTGGGTGCGGTGGCAGTCACTCTCCCCAAGAGTCAGCTCTCCGCTCTCCTCCCCCACCTCATGACCCCACTCGTCAGGGAGATGATGGTAGTGGAGCCGAGCGGTGACGAGCTCCGGCGCCTGGCCAAGGATGTGGGTGACGTCATGCGCCGAAGGGTTGGCGCGGAGGAGTACACACGACAACTAGCACGGCTCCAGGCTCAACTCGAAGCGAGGAGGACAGGGAGGAAGAGTAAGAGGGCGCAGGAGGTGAGTCTGACTCCGGAACTCTAGTTTTGTCATGGAGTATTCGAGAGATTAAGATTTGGCATGTGATTGAAAAAATACTATTGATGTTCTTTTAAAACTTCAATAATACTTCCATAATTAGGATGCTTTTCCAATAAAAATATAAACTATAAAAGTACAGATTCACATTCTCAGGACAAATCTGTAGCAACTTACATAGATTGAATGAATGTACGGTACTATAAATACAACCATTAGTCCATTACTCATCGTCATCATTTACTTCTTCCAGTCTGTGGCTTGCTTGGTCATTTGTCTTACTGTCTCATGCACTCCCTGTGCCCCCTCTCTTCCTCGGATAACTTCATTCCTAATCTTGTTTCTCCTCGGGACAGCTAACTAGTCTCTCTTAGTCTCTCTTACATTCAATGTCCTTGTTCCTGCTGCATATGTGACAATGGGTACAAAGTACACCCCGTACAACACTTCCTTACACTTCAAGGAGTCTCTTACACACCGATATAACAATTCTCCATAGCAGGTCTCTTACACACATATAGAACAGCTCTCCATAGCAGGTCTCTTACACACATATAGAACAGCTCTCCATAGCAAGTCTCTTACACACCTATAGAACAGCTCTCCATAGCAAGTCTCTTACACACCTATAGAACAGCTCTCCATAGCAAGTCTCTTACACACCATATAGAACAACTCTCCATAGCAGGTATCTTACACACCTATAGAACAACTCTCCATAGCAGGTCCCTTACACATCTATAGAACATCTCTCCATAGCAGGTCTCTTACACACCTATAGAACAACTCTCCATAGCAGGTCTCTTACACACCTATAGAACAACTCTCCATAGCAGGTATCTTACACACCTATAGAACAACTCTCCATAGCAGGTATCTTACACACCTATAGAACAACTCTCCATAGCAGGTCTCTTACACACCTATAGAACATCTCTCCATAGCAGGTCTCTTACACACCTATAGAACAATTCCCCCTTTTGTCCTCTTCTCATTAGATTCTCTCTATTTCCATCATTCGCCTCAATCATGCTTCCAAGATGGCCTTTATATTCTACTTCTCTCTTCCCATTACTACCACAAGATTTTTTTTTGGCACAAAGCAATAAAAATATATCAAGATTTTGGAAATATTTCATAAAATTGATTCAGTTTCACTTTGAATCAAAAGTGGACTAGGTACACTCCTACACAATATTTTAGTTTAATTTATATAAAAATGTTCCATGATCCTTTACCAATTTTTGTTTATCACTTATTTTGTATTATTTCTTTTATGAAGTTGAGTTGTGCATTTCACATTCCTTCCTGGTGAGTTCCGACTAAATGAAACCTAGATCAAGGGATTAAAGGGTAGCAATCAGTTTTCTTGGAGAGTCAGTCATTACCTCTTTGTACAGTAGCAGCAGTGTAAAGTGTGAACTGTGTTCTTTTCATTGTAAGAGCCATATTTTATTTCCATATGATAATAACCCAATTACCTGACTAAACAATTATTTTCAGGTCATTACTGATCCAGAAAGAGCTGCTAAAAGAAAAATTAAGAAACATTTGAAGAAGAAAGACTTTAAAAAGAAAAAGTTTGATGTGTTAAAAGGTCGGAAGCCAGGTAAAAGAAATATGAAGAGGCCTGCGAAAATTGATGATACGATGTGAATTCAACTTTGTAATAAATGTTGCATTCAAATAAGTTATATTTTTGTATATACCGATACCAAAAGTTAATCTTATTAAATGATATTTGTCTTGTTTTTATCTGTCAATGTATTTCATTTGCTTTCTACATAATTAAAATAGCCCACTAATACGTTATTGTCCACAAAAAAAACCAGGTAAACCCCAACAAAATTCGGAGAAAGCTAAAAATTTCAGGATCGACTCAGAATTATATGCTTTACAACATATCAAAAGTCCCCTAAGTTCTCTTCTAGCTCTTGATAAATTCATGACCTCCACCCTCTTTACCCGAAATGATATCATGGATACGCTAGAAATATCTTACTCTGGAGAAATTTTGTGGGATGCAAAATGTCAATTTCGAACAACGTGTGAAGCTTCTTTAAAGCAGGAAATCTAGGGATGATCGTGACAGACAAACATTTTCCTCTTAGTTGGATGTCTATCAACCATTTCCCTATTGTTCATCAACTGAGTTAATCAGCTTGTCGACTGGTTTTGTAGGGGACGGATCTGTTAACTGTGACAAAGCTCTGGAAATAGGTTCAGAATTCAAGAAAAACATGTACGGTGGCAATTTAAGAGCTACAAAGCTCAAACTCAAGGACAGTGAAACCTTTATCTGCTATGAACAACACTATACAAGTGCATAAATAAAGTGTGCAAATAAATCAACAGCTATTTAATCATATTGTGTGTGTGTCCCACCTGGACCCCTAATTTTGAAATGTGTACGCTGCATAAACTGACATCACACGATCGAATATCGAACAGATTCTACTCGCCAGCCTCACACCGTGCGAGATAAGGCTTGTCTGTCGAGTAGAAAATAATATAACAAAATGGATGCCATCCCCCTCTTCGGTTGCAACCTTCTGAAAGGGATTTTGTTAAAATAAACCTAATATTGTACAAAATAGGTTTACAGAAGGAAAAAATATGATTGCTTTGTACAATTTATTCAATCCTTCAATAAGAATATTTTGTTTCGGTGAAAATGTAATATATCTGAATTTTTTGTAAATTTATTTACCTGTCAATTTGGTTGAGTCGATAGAGTGGCATTCTGGTAATCTAGAGTTCACGTGTTCAAATCCTCCCCCCCTTTTTTTATCAGACTGAAAAAAACTTTAATTATAAATGATTGTATTATATGTATGAAAAAAGTGCATTGACAAAAACATTTAGTAATGAATAAAATGATAAAATATTAGGAAAATGGTAGGACACAAATAAAAGAAAAGACACTAACACATATTCACACACACTTCAATATTTCGATGCTATTAAAGCACCTTCCTCAGGAAGTAGTAGTAGTAGTAGTAGTAACTTCCTGAGGAAGGTGCTTTAATAGCATCGAAATATTGAAATGATTGTATTAGTAAACATATAATTTGTTTAAAAAATTTTTTTTAATTATACAATGTATCTGAGCCTACATAGACTACCATAATATTCTTTTTCTTATATAATTTAACAAGTTAGTACATTAAAAACAGTACATTAATTTCAGAATTTTGTATTTAGATAATTATTTAACAATTAAATTAATGGGTTTTATGAAATAAAAAGGTACACCTTTAAAAATAAGACTAAGCAAGTAAATTACTATTCACATTGTAAAAACCTTGAGGGCATGTTTATGTTTTAAAAATAGTTGGAAAAATAAAATAATATTTTACTGAATTCTAATATTAACAAGTGATTTAAATTCACACAAAAAATTAAAATAATTTACTCAAGTTGGGATTAATCCTGTGAACTTCTGAGTTTAGCTAAGCTAAAGTGGATACTGAGCAGGCCAATTTAACTTCTACTCATATAACCTGAAAACATTTTGAGACGACAAGCTTAGATGTACACAACTGGAAGATGGTTTCCTAATAAAACAAAACAAATCATTTTACACATGTTGCACTCAATACAATAATAGTGTTTACTTTCAGTTACGTATCTTGTACAATAGCGCGTTGTAGCATCTCATCGTCTCAACCCTTTGATACGTAATTGTTCAGTCTCTGAACTGTATATATTTAATATTGTAAAATAGCCTTTGTGTTATAGTTTGTTTAACCTGTAACGTTACGTGGTATAATGTTACAACTGGACCCCGCCCAATACTGACGTGATTAGAGATTTGTAACATTACGTGGTATAATGTTACAACTGGACAACAAGCATACTACCCGCTCCAATAAATTCAACTCAATTAGGATCCCTACAATAGTATTTTTCTCTGTTGTAGTTCTTGTAGGCTAAGAAGACATAATAGAAACAATGCTGCACAATATATTTATTACTCAATCCAATGCTAAGTATTAATTTGTTCATGTACTTACAATACTAATCTGCTCACAATAGAATCCTGCAAGGCTGGCCGGCACCTGGAATCCTAGACTGGCGAGTGGGTCAAGGGAGATCCAGTGGGTCAACAAAGCGACCCGGCACTCCGACTGTACTAGCGTGAAATGAACCGAGAACTATCAACATCAACTAGAAGACAATTATGTATCCGACCCCTGACGGAGACTAGAGGAACCTCCTTCAAAACATCGGGTGATTGGAGATATTCACGGATATTTCGATGGAGCAAGCGGAATCAACAATGGTGTACGTGACTGTTTGAAGGCATCGTTGACATCATCATATGCGTGTTTGGTGAACTCCCCCCTTCTTTCCAGAACAACGAAATCCCTATATAATGGCTGTGCAAGCTTGCCATAATCGACTATCCTACGATCAACGATCGACGACAGACCATTGTCATGGATCTGGACAATGGCTGGAGAAAACTTGTAAAAATGTATCAAAATCGTCGCTTAGACGGGTGGAGTTATGAACTCTAACTTATTTATAAACTTTAAACTTTTTGCATATAATATTCAGTTTCAAAATCTAACGTATTAATATTTTGATCGCCAAAAAATATCTAAATATTCTATCTTAGATAGGTCGCCGCTCGGGCGCTGTAACTTTTGCTTATATTTTTATTCTCGTAAATATCCTCAGTTATGTGCTGATTAGAAGTTTGACTTGTTAATATTATATTGTTTGGAATCGTAGAGTAATTTTTTTTATCGAAGTAACTTTTCATATTTAAAATTATGGTTTGATTTAACGTAACGTGAAGTAACTTTTTATTGGAATTTAAATTAGGATGACTTTAATCTTTTGTAACGTAAGTTCTGTTTGAACAGCTAAAGTTTTGTTAATTGATGGAACTGTTAGTTCCATATTCTAAGTCAGATCTGATAGTCCCGTGGGAGTTTGGCTTATGTCTGGTAGTCAAACCCTCACGTTGTGTAGACTCTGTTGTATAGTCGTCAAATTTAAATCTTTATATTTATGATATCGTTTTCTGTGAATTACGAAACCTTTGGAACCATATCAAGGTGCCCATTAGGCCCTTATAATTTTGTATCGCATTTAAAAATATTCGCTTTGTTATTGTCTCTTATAGACTGGACTATCAATATTATGAGGGATTTCATGTTTCCTTTTGTTAAAACATTTGCGCAACTTTAATGATTTAAAGTTGTTGTCTTCGAGCATAATTTCCAACTGTACTCATAATGATATAATGAGACCAATTTTTGCTATCTGAGCTATAGGGTGTAACAAACCTAGTTCATTTTGATTTAGTTCCCTATTTTTATTGGTTTGTATGTGTTAGTTGTTCTTTGGTTCCCGCCGTTTTTTGAGTTTTTCCCTCCATTTTTTTGAGAGTGGAAAGGAGGGGGAAAGTAGGTCGTTTGCTCTTTTGAGAGTTCAGTTCCGCGTGGGACTCTGTACGTGTTGGGTGTCTGCTATGACGATTACATCTTTTGTTTATAAATCATTGTTTACGTGTAAGTTGGTGCTTCAAGTCCTAAAGGGGCCTCTTTGATCCAAAACCACAACAAAGGTACGAGAATTGCCGAGGAACTAATGTCTTGTTACCTATTCCTTCCTATGCCAACCCACAAGATAAACCTCCATTGTCGCAGAACCTTATTTAGTAGAGGTAAGCATTTATCACATTGTTATATTGATTACAGTCCACTTTTTATCAATTTTCTTTTGTTATTGTTTTGATGCTAATAGTTTGTTGACTGGAAAGAACAGTAATGGTTTTACAGATTGCCAGATTGAAAACTCAGTCGCAAGCGAAACAATGCTACACAGACTCGCATGACAGTAGAAACCTTTCAAAATTAGTTTTGTTTTGATACAGCCTGTGATTTGAAAGAGTTTGCTCACTAGCGAGTATTTTCTAAAGTTTCAAAATTAGGGGTCCTGGACCTGAGTTAATGCAGTTTCATATGAACTAGCAAGCACCTAGACCTATGTCTTTGACGAAATATCAAGAGGAAGACGAGGAAATCAGCCCTCCCTGAAGTCTTAGAATCTGTTTCTCCTTGCAAAGTAAATGCACCAAAAGGCACAGTGTTCGTTGAAGATGGTTGTATTTGGCTGAGACCAGTGACTTACAAGATTATTTGCATGACATATTCATCTTATATGATGAAATATAAGTGTTCATCAACAGTAGTGTTTGCCGGGTGTAAGGGTCCATCAAACACTAAAGCGGAGCAGCAAGAAAACCTCGGTAGATTTAGTAATAGATCTTGACATGGTTGCCACATCCTCTCAGGAAGAGTTTCTAGCAAATATCAAAAACAAATCACGTTTTATCAAACTTCCAACACCCATCATGCGGAATTGTGGCATCTTGGTCCAGTTAGCAAGTTGATATCCAGATTGTTTTATTGTTTTGACAGCCATTGAGTTATCAGCCGGGCAACATGTAACTGATACAGATCTTTACCATGCTAGTTGTGCGTGCACTTTCTAGAGGTAAGCTCTCTCTCCTAAATCCTGGTAAAACTCAAAATATTGTGGAGCTCCAAGAATCTCTAGGCTTTGTAAAAAACACCCTCCTGTTTACTCACACAACATCTGCCCTTTTCAGAAAAGGAAAGAAATGGGCTCTTGACCTCCTCCGATGTTGCTTCAGCGCGAGAACTGTTTATTTTGTCTCTGTACAATAAAGAAAACTGCAACTCCCTAGACGAGCTGCGTTATAAAATATATGTCCAAACTGTAGCTCGTAAGTCTGTCACTGCTACTTTCGACATCGCCATGCTGCTGCTTGTCAACACTCAGAGTGTATCTGTGGGTGTAACAATGGTTAGATAATCTGCTCACACCAACGTATTGGGGCTGGAAGCTTATTGGAAAGGTAAATATATTATCAAACAAAGGCATTTTTTTATTTGATCTAAATTTATATAATATTTTAAAGACAATTGCAAAATTTTGAATTATTTGTCTTGTTGTGTTAACAGGATCGTGTTCCTGTCATGACATTTCTCCCTCCAGCCCCAGGAAAGCTCTGTCATCTTATCTGTTGTGGCTGTGAATGTAAGAAGAGCGAGCTGGTGCGCTCTACAGTGTGTCGTTCGGGAGAAGTGTGCAACTCCCCTTCACCATCTATCACTATGGATAGTGAAGAAAACGTGGACAAGCTAATTAATATATTTTGAAAAATAAACTCTAACTTTAAATTTATTAATGAGGTGAGAGAATTTTGTGTGTTAACTTTAAGGAATTCACTTGGGGATGAATTTAACTGGGACACAAGTGAAACTCATTTTTATTTGTGCCTTGGAGGATAATTTACTAGTGCATCTTTTGAACTTTTGGGTCTTCTATCATGGACCTTAGGGAACTTTTGATATGTTGTAAAGCATGTGATTCACAGTCCATCCTGAAATTTTCAGCTCTCTCCAAATAATGTCCGGGTTATTTTCTAATAATCCTGGACTAAAAGGAATTGGTTAAATGTGAGTTTACCCTTTCACAATATAAATTAATAGCTGGGGACTTAGACTAAAAGTCAAATTTAAGGTAAACAATAACACTAAGCTCATCCTGGGAAATCCAAACTTTTGCTGGGCGCGAGAAAACTTTTGATGAGACCCACTGGGTAGCATCAAAGATAATCAGTATCACACGTAGGGATGTGCTATCAAAATAAAAGTAGGTCTATCTATAAAAGTAAGTTTCGTCTATTGTTTAGTTTGTGATGAGCATGCTCATTGATAAAGGAAGATCACCACTCGCCCCCGTCTCATGGCAAGGCACCAGGATGTATTGTTAAACAAAGAGGAAAGAACAGCTATGAATTATGATGAGCTAAAAGATATTAAATGCTAGAGTTGCAGAAAATGAGTGAGAATTCACACTCCTCCCTAGTAAGCATATAATCCCAGCAGGAGTGAAGATAACAAAAAAGGTTTTCCAATTCTGTGTACCATTAGGAGGTTCAACAATATATAGACCAACAATGAAGATAAATCCAACACAATGCACAGAAAATAGTATGTCAAAAAGAAATTAGTCAATTCAACAACAGAATATTATAATATTTAACATGTCATGTGCTATTCTTTATTTTTAAAATAGGTAGATATGCAAATAGAACCTGCCTGAATGGATACACATAAATTACAATTCCAATATCACAGGGAATTGTACTTAGTTAGGTAATCATATTTTATTATTGTTACAATACCACACATGGTGTCTTTATGAGAGAAATCATCACATGTAATAGATAAAGAAAATATATTATATACGAGAAAATAGGCACAAAGCCAATACCAGATACAATACTGGGATGAATAAATATTCACAATTAAATTAATTGTTAAATACTTTTAACTTAAGGTCTCAATCCCAAACTTTGAGGGAGGAAAAAAATACATTTGTAGAAGTAATATTGCACACAGTACAGTTTTAAAAATATATTATTTGTATTAACATTATTTGTATCTCCAATGAAGGGGGAAAAAATCATTTGTTGGATTATTATATTTGATGATGAAAAGAATAACATTCTGATGGTGTTGACAACTGACAAATAATACGGATGTTTGCAGATAAGATTTGAGAAAAGTAAGTAATTTACCTGGAAATCGCTGGGTATATTTTACTCTTCCTTGGTCAGCCTCTGTGGCTCGATCTACAAAGCTTCGTGTAAATTTTCTACTACTATTAATTACTTTTACTATTAGTGACAAAATTATATCTATACCTGATTTTTATTACTTTCTTATTTGATATTATATTTGGAAGAAGGTACAGGAAAGGTGGATAGAAACATATAAAAGGAACGAAGGGAGATAGTTCTTATTTGATAATAGTTTAGTCACCTATGATGACATGTTTCAGTGTTATTATTAATGTTATACCATCTTTAGGTCTTAAATATTGTAAATAATAATAACAAATTTTAATAATTTGCCAGCTTAACATAATAGAAACACTCGGATGTTGTATTTTGTAAATCCAATTTAGTTTATTACCTGATTACTATACTATATTGGATGGACATAAACACACCCCTAGCTACGGACCAAATCGTGACGCTAAAGTTTGTCGTCTGCTTGCTAGCAATGGGACAGATTTAACGGTTTATTTCAATGTTCTTGTGTAAAAACGTGTATCTAGTGAATAAAAGTTTGTTTTTTTAAATAGTAAAGTGTTATACCCTACTTGACTGAAGAAGTCTTTATATTAAAGTATATACAATTCAGTTTTAAAGGTAATATTGTACAAATAAGAATACAATCATTAATATATTAAAATATGTAGCTAGCACTCATGATGTTTGCATTCTGCTAAGACTGCAATATATTTAAAATTGGTTATTAGCTTATATAATGGTTCCAGAAACAATATTATTGTTAAGGTTCGATAACTAAAATTATAAAAGGTAGCTTCAAACTTAATTATTCCTGCTGCAAATTTCTGTTGAAACAGGTTGTATTTTAGGCTATGTTTAACCAGGAATTCTATGCAAATATATCGTGTTCAGCCTGTTTGAAATGCGTTCAATTGGATTAAAGTGGATTCAACGAAAATCAACTAGTTCGAACTTGAAGTAACCAACAATGTTCGGATTTAATCAGCACTAACTAGTGTTAACTGGAATCAATCAGCCATATTGTCAACCAGTTTAAACTTGGCAACTATGTTCAACTACTCGTAGTATTAACTGGAATCAACCAGCTATATTGTCAACTAGTTTTAATCAGCTTCAACCAGGTTTAATCTGGCAATGTGTTCAACCAGTATTAACTTGAATCAACCAGCCATTGTAAAACAGTGACAGCTCAAATCCAATCACAACAAGTCTGCGTGGCCTGCGTAGCCCGCATTGTTCGAGTAGAGATGATTTCAACTTTTCCAGACGCTTCTAGAGAAAACCGACCAAGAAGATCGGATTAGCACATGCGCAAACTTTCAAACATGGATTATTTATAAACACGGCACTTTCCCAAGTTGGTGTATCTCAAAAGTGATGCTGAAAAGCGACAGTTTATTAGAAGCCAAGAGGTTTATCGATGACAAAATCAAACCCAAGCAGTGAGTAAAACATCTAATTTTATCTTAAATACAGTAACTTTCACTAATTGTAATAAAGTAAAACCTTGTATTTCGAGCATAATTTGTTTTGTAAACGTGTTCGTAATAGAAAGCACTCTTATATCAAAGTGGATTTCCCCATAAGAATTAATGGAAACGCTAATGATATGTTTCACAACCCAAAAATATTTAATCTAAAAATGAATAATACAAAATACATTTTTACCTTTTTTATTTTGGTTATTTAAATTTAACTGTTCTGTAAACAGATTAATTAATTAAATTTAATCATGGCTGGTGTGAGGTAGACGAGAGTGAGGAGAGGAGGAGGTGGGTTATTGTTTAGGACGACTTTCACTGTCACTAACGGAATCACTGCTATCTGTTGGCTCACTGGAATCTTTTTCTTTTTGTACGACTTTAACAAGGAACCAATCCAGTAACACTTGCCTTGGCCTCCATTTGAGAATTTCGCGAAAATGTGACATTGCATTGTCGTTAAACAAATTCATCGCTCATACTGCTACAACCTTATTCGTACTTTTCTACAAAATTTTTCACTGTTTCTCACATTTTACACATCTTAATCTCATCTTTTCTCCTCCTCCTCAAATGAGATCTCCATAACTACTTGCAGTGCTCGCAACACAGATCCATCCATTCGTTGGTCGTCAGCTCCTTGACATGTTCCTCTACTAGCTCTTGAATGTCGTCCTTATTCACCTCCAGCCCCATGGTCTTCCCCAAGGACACAATTTCATCAACAACTTGCGGCAAACACCTCGACGCAATTAGACCACAGTTTTCTCCAAGCAGAACTGAGGGTTCTCTTGGTGACCCCATCCCAGGCTTTATCGATGATATTGAGGCAGTTTACGACGTGGAAATGGTTTCTTTACAAAACTCTCTGAGGGTAAGGTTTGTTCCTTCAATCACCTCGAAGCATCGCTGAAACTGTGATTTGGTGTAAAGTTTTTTAATGTTCGAAATGACCTGCTGATCCATGGGCTGGATTAATGGAGCTGTGTTAGGAGGAAGGAACTTGACCTTAATGAACTTGAATTCCTCCAGTAAGTCGTCCTCAAAGCCTGGAGGATGAGCAGGAGCATTATTCATAACCAGCAAGACTTTGAGTGGCAAACTCTTTTCTAAAGGGTATTTCTCCACTTCAGAACTGAATAGAGCCACTCAATGAACAAGATACGAGTACCCAAGACTTCCTGTTGGACCTCCACATAACGTTTAACGGGCTCTTCTGCACCTTGCATTTCTTAAAGGCTAGTGGCTTCTCGGAATGATACACGAGAAGGGGCTTGACTTTGAAATCACCACTTGCATTAGCACACAACAAGAGGGTGAGACGGTCTTTCATGGGCTTGTGAACGGGCATTGCATTTTCTTCTGCTGTAATGTAGGTCCTCGTTGGCATCTTTTTCCAAAATAGCTCCGTTTCATTGCAGTTAAAAACTTGCTGTGGCAGATAACACTCGGAAAACATGAACTTCTGGAACATGGTAACAAACGCCTCAGCTGCCTTAGCGTCCAAACTCGCAGCCTCCCCGTGCCTCAAAACACTATGGATGCGAATTCTTCTCTTAAAGTTATCAAACCATCCCCTACTTGCCTTAAAGCCTTCTTCGTTTTCTTTCGATGTACTTACAAGGTCGGCGTACAAGGTCTTCGACTTCTCGCAGATACATTTCTCGGTCACAGCATCACCTGCTAGTTGCTTCTTCTTTAACCACACTAGAAGCAACTTTTCTACATAATCGAGAACATTTGGCTGTAGCTTTGATACTCTCGTGACTCTTTTACTGTATCCAGCCCCCTTATTTCTTCTTTAATACTGTGCAAATCGTTGATGTAGACTTGTTATAAAATCTGGCGATGTCGAACACTAGCATACCTCGTTCGTACTTCTCGATGGTTTCCTTCATAACTTCCACTGTAAACATCTCCTTCTCACGACTTACCCTTTAGACCTTTTTCTTAATATGGGCCATTGTTGCAGTACAGTTGCTAAAAAAAAAACAGTCACTACACTTGGACACAAAATAAAAATGCTTTACTATGCACACACGTGGCTACCATACTATAGTTAACAGTACTATATACTCTTGCGTGAATGTTGACTATACCCTACGGGTGAGGCACGCATGGAGGCACGCCAACTGAAACCAAGCATGGGAATCTATTACTATATTCCGTTCACGATAGGTTTTTAGGATGACAGTTCGAAAATCATATGTTTAGGTTTTGGGTTGCCAACACTTTTAAAAGATCACAGTTTTGTTATAAATGTAAAGATCTTTAATTATCTGTTATATATTACATTTAAAATAACGTAAACTTAAGTTTTCATTTTTTAAAATAATTTCTTTCTATCCAACTCGAAACAATATTTTAAACATAATTAAAAGTACTTATTTTTCGTTTTGGAATGTTAATGATTTTGTGTAATAGAGTGCACGCATCAATATGTTTTAATACAGGCTGTAATGATATGAAATTATACATATCAATATGTTATTATTCAAATCTATATTCAAAATTACTATATTTAATATTCGAGCGGGCTGTAAGATTTATTTGTGTAGAACTGTCGAGTTGTAAGGTGTGGTGAAATCCTTCTACGTCTCTATTTAAAAAGACAACGCACTTTCCGTGGAAAGAGACGCACCTGGATGACCTCACCCCTTTTCTTCTAGGAAGCTTCGAGAAGGAAATGTCGCTTGATATACCCCTTGAAATGCGCAGATCTACTCACTGTTGGTGATCCTTCCTTCTCGACAAGAACACGTATAGCTAAGATTCATTTAACGCAATAGTCGGGCTTTTATCAAAATATAAAATGCGTGTGATATCTAGCTAAAAGTAAACAGTTAATTCATTTAAAATAAAAATAAAAGACTATAAAAAAACACCAGAACTTTTAATTTATAAAATAATATAATTAATTATTAAAATAATATTACACTTACGATGGCGTATAGACATTTCTTATCAGGCTAGCGTTTTAATTATTACAAGGCATCGTATTTACTTGGAAAAGAGAAAATTGTTGTCATTTATATATATAATACATTATTTTATGATTATTTTATCGTATTTTGAAATATTTAATTGAATAAAATATTTTCATCAACTGCGTGTCTGCATCATTGTATTAGTTTATCGTTATGTTCAATCATATGGCTTAGATTTGTCAGTCGCCATGTTGAAGCTATGTTCGTTAGAAATTTTTGTGAAAGTGGAGTTAATATTTTTTTTAAGGAGAATAAAACTATAAATAAACTTTGTGTCCGACCTCAAATAAACTATCCTATTAATATATTACCATCGGTTTTCATTACATTCATCCAAAGTAATAGATGTCAGCTGTTGGCGTAGTGATATATTAGGGATTACTTCTAGTAACCTTTCGAGCTGTCATCCAGGTAAACTTAGCTCGTGAATGCTTTATAACATTCCCACAGTGCGAGAAAGAACGAGAGAGAGATCTCTCATCTGCTCATTTGTGATCACGTGACGCTCGGTGAACAAAGCTTCCACGTAGCACTACTCGTATTGCAAGACATCGCTCGTTTATCGAGTTAAAATGTATTGAAAATTTTTGCTCGTCTTACAAAACACTCGCATCCAATGTTTTATTGTATTTACCTTTTTATGTTTGACGTTGATATGCATCATGGGTAAACAGAGATTTCCAACTTTCCGCGAGTGTGTGAACAGCTACACCACTAAGAGGTAGTGATGGGTCACTCGTGAGGGAGTCATTCAAATTGAATGACTCACTCACGAGAGCTGTGAACGAATGACTCTCACTTCGCGAGCGAGTCATTCACGCCGCCATTACTCACGACTTTTTCGCTCTCGTTCATTTGCTCTGGAAAGAGTCAGGAGTGTTTGTCAATCACGACTCTTCTGTCGTTCTTCGTTCGCTACTAAGAAAAAATCAACTATAAATGCTTACTATCGTTACTAGATAGCAGTACTGCCTACACTAGTAAACTATTTTTCTTAACATCGCTTAGACATAATTCTGTGAATTATACACTAAAGGTTATATGCTAAGGTTAATTATTATAAGTAATATTAGTAAGTAATAGAATTAAAGAATCAAACACAATAGGATTCGTATAAATTACACATAAAACTTAATTCGTTCATAAGTTGAAAGGAAAGAGAAAGATTTGCACGCTTGGAACGGGAACTGTGAGAACTAGTTAGCGCTAGACCAACAAGTTCAGGCTGCGGAAGGGGTAAAGGGATTGGGAGCAAGCCAGCCATGGGGTGAACGATATGACTCATATGAACGACTCTTTTGAGTGAGCGAGCTTATGTGAGCTAGCTCGCGTCAACGAATTGGTTCGACCCATCACTACTAAGAGGTGCTGACTCACTGTACTGCTTTCAAATTTCAGCGTACGATTGAATTCTCATTTACTCAGTTATTTTTCCAATGTTTCCACAGAATTCGATTGATTTACAATCATTTTCAAATGGCAGCTAGTACAACAAGGAAATACTTTTCATCCAGCCAGTTCAGGCTATCCAACAAAATCTTAAAAAATGCGTGGCTTCACTCTGATAGTTTTTTCTTCTTTTTTTTCTTTAATGGCACTGAAGATACTTTCTTCAATTAGCCAGGAACACTTATATTCGCTTCATTCTTAATGCTACTTTCTTTATATTTCCGTGCGTATAATCCAGTTCTGACCCATTTAGCCTAGCTCAACTCAAGACGAACCTTATCTACGAGATAACTGAAAATACATTTTTTCGTTCTTACACCAACATGTTTATATTTAGAAGGGAATTAAACAGCCGCCTATACAAAGTAACTTTGTCTGAGCGTAATACATTAACTAAAGAAATGTCTGTGATATAATTAAGAATGTGACTTACCCGTACCGACTGATGTACCGGGCACGTCATAAATATGTCTGATAAGGTTTCAGGAACGTGGCAAACCAAACAATGTGAATACGTAGCCTTGTGCATCAAATAAAGTCAGTCTTTTGAGTAGGCGTGCCCGAGCCGAAGGCGTAATAGAATACAACTAAAATTATGGGTGCCCTTAACTCCCAAAAACCATGGTGTAGTTAATTTTGTACCATAGACCCCGTGGTACCATTTTGATTTCTGATAGCATGTGGTCTTCCACCATTTGCCCCATTTAACCTGAATTCTGAGTTCTACCCTTGATATAAAATCGCTATACGGTAGCGGGATTTCTTGTGCAATGGAAAGTAAATTTACACTACATGCCAAACTATCTCCTCTCCTCTCATTACACATAATACCCATGTGACTAAGAATCCATTGGTGCCCCGATTCGTATCCCCTGGCTCAGAGAGATGTGCTCTCATCAAGTATTTTAATTATCAATGGGTGTGATAGAGGCCCTGACAAGCCATTTAATACTCCTAATCGCTATAGGAGTCGTATAATACCGCTACTGGCTGAGGAAGTAACGATAAGATATATTTCAATGCCTGAAGGTTAGCAAATAATACTGCTGTAAATATTGACGCATCAGATTGTAGTTTATATGTCTGACCATAATTAATACTACTGTCATAGAAGGTCGCACCCACTAGGGCTGGTTCCTCTCCTAGCACCAGCTGTAAATATAAATCTGTATCTACTCCATATTTTCTTCATATACCTTATTGCATTTAACTTCTTCTCAATTGGAAGATTAACTCTTTTTACTTATGAATCAGGAATAGATAACACTACTGGCACGTCCCAAAGGGCATCATTCCCCATAGTGCTACACTGTACGGGATACGGAAAAGAAAAAATATACTGACGCAGCTCATTCAAACCCAAAAAACTATCTTGACTCGCAAGGTTGACGGTCCCTTGGATAGAACAGCAGTTTGCTCTCTGAACCTAAAGAAGCTGCCTGTGGCAGTGAAAGCTTGTCTTTAATTACTATTTTTTAAATTAGTGTCTTAGCTATACAGCACTCAGATAAATGTTGGCTAACCCTCAAATTTCAACCATGATTTAGTCAAGTGCTCTATAAATTATTTTAAAAAGTTTTAGACTAATTTTCACAAATAGATCAAATATTATTCATGGATACACAAATCTATAATTTAATACTGTAAATTGTTAATGAAGATAGATCTACTTTATGTAGTCTTTTGGATACAAAAATAAGATTAGAAAATGTTATTATGTTGGTAGTTTTTGTTTTCATAAAGTTAGTTCTGATTATGATTCTCATCAATCATTTTAGAAGGGATTTGGTTGACGTAAAGAGGCCCACTTGCTGATCTTACCAAAATTTTAGTTGTAAACACAACTTTTATAACTTATAAAATTGTAAGGCAGATGTGTGTAGATGCTAAAAAAGTGTTGTTAAATTTAGCCCGAACCAGCCCATGACCACTATTCCTTATATACCGTTACTGTTTTAGGATGCCATCTCACCATTCCAAATAATGTGCTTAAACCTTTCACGCACTATGTACTATACATTAATTATGCGTTATATATTAATACAAACTCAGCCCAAGGTACTTACTGTATAAGGCTTTTTTTTCTATGAATACGAACATTTACGCTGAGGATGAACTGTTCATCTATCTATTAAATCTCCACACCAATAGCATTGTTGGACAGTGTGTGCTTTGTATACTAGAAAGCACCTTCATCTATTTAAATTACGCTGTTACGCTGATAACAAGTTTGAATTGAACCTTGTGCCGTCGCCATCTTGAAAGTAAATTTCGTGATCGTTTGAAAAGTATTTACTCATTTATGTGTTATTTTTCTTTTCCAAAGTTTTATTTTATTATTAATTGATTGATATTTTAACAGGTAATGAGCCAGAATCAGTTTCATTATACCTAAATCTATTAGTTCATTAATAATATTGTTGAATGATAGGCCTAGTTCGTAGGTTGTTGCTTTGAAAGCGGCAGTATTCCAAATATGTTTGGTAGATTTTTGGTTAATTTTATTTAAAAAATTCAACCAAAAGGAAATCAACTTTGCTAAATTTTTTGTAACAATCCTGCTGGTTATATATTAACTTAAATTTGGTTGTAATCTTTCATCTATAACCTGAAATTATTGCTGGCAGCTTTTCAGCCTAGGACATATATTATCATTTTAGCTTAAAGCTTTTGCGTTCTAACATAGGTTTGTTTTGGTCCAATACTGTTAGTACAACGCTTACACTTTCAATACCTGACTGCCATATTTTCTATGTTGGTGGTTCTTGAAACAGGGGCGTAGCCACTACAAGGGTAATGCAGGAATTGCTGCCAACTTAACGTAAAGGATCTCGTCGTGTGTTTAAATGGAAGCAATTAGGATCCAGTTAACTTAACGTTGACTTGCAGTTAACTTAACATAAGAGATGTCTTGGGCGGTTTTCTTAAAGTGAACATTACTTGAAGGGTATCACGTGATCTAGCCAGCCAATCATTATGCGAGTGACGTCAACAGGGCTATTTAGTAATTCATTTGTTGGTATTATGACCAATGTTTACTCTTTAGTGTAAGTTCTAGTGATCAGACATTGAAACAAAATAATTAAACTAAAATAGGGAACTAAATTTATCAAAAAAGTTTAGTAATAGATATTTATTATATCGATTGAAAACTGTAAACATTCACAAATCATCACTTTACAACTAGTACAAATCACAGATAATACTTGAGAATGCAGATGTTTGGCTCGAGTTATGTTAAGTTACTTTAATCGTGATCACACATCTGTTCCTTAAGTTAAGTTAACTTTAAGTGAACATTACGTTAAATTAGCATTAAGTTGATCGTGATCTTGGCATAAAAGGTGAAGGTTAAAACAAAATAATTGAGGCTTGAATCAGTATAAAGCCTTCTGGTCTTGAGCGCAATTTTTTTTTAAATCACAAAAAACAATGGCTATATCTAAATTCTCTACTTATATAGCCTACTGTCGCCTTGATATGTAGGCTTACCCTTGCCAGTTACATCAGTAATTGTGTGATCAAGGGTACCGATGCACCCCTCACACACCCTTTGTGTGGTGTTTGGCAACCATTTTATTCTCATTTTGTCTGCTAGAACTCAAACTTCACGTTACCCACCATTTTAAATCATGTGGGTTGTTAAAGCAAACACTTTATTTGGTAATATTAAGAATTTGGTTATTTTGAAAAATTGATAAAACTTAAATCAAATTACGCCTAGGCCTACCATTTATTGTCACCGAAAATAGGTCTACGTAGTGAATTGTTTATTGGCATGTATTAATTAAATAAAACAATGGGAAAACAGTTGAAGCAAACAATAAAATGGTAACGATATTAAATGCCATTGGCTATATATCTTCATTAGGTCTGATAGAGGGTGTTTGTCTTAGTTTCTAAGATCATTGATAGGTAGCACTGTAGTCCCAAGGATGTTAAGGCTCATCATTCGAAATGTCTAATGTAGTCTTTT